>CBVK0100670554.1:0-16053 GCA_900067695.1 Picea abies | reverse complement strand
ATGTAAATAATACTTATCATATAAAGAAGAAGAGGTTTTTACCCTGTATGGGTTTCCTTGGGAAATATTTGTCTCCGTGTTTCTCATAAATGTGACTGATGTTGAATGTGCCATTGTTTATTTCCCTGCATTATTGTGATCATCATTGAGTGCCTTATAAATATTTTTAAAAGAAGCATAATTGTTTAAGCTCGGAGACAACTAATTCACCCCCACCTCTCAGTTGTCCAACAATTTATGTGTTTTTAAAATCTGTGTTATAAGTTTAGTGTACATTAATTAAGTATATTATAACATTTCATTCATATGTTTTTAAATCTTTGTTATCTATTTATTAGGATTAATAATATACTTTTAAACAATATTTCCAACAAGTTTCTTATTAAGCATTTACTATTATTTATTTCAATTGTTATAAAAAATTTATGTGAAGTTCGAGGTGCTTTTTCCCTTATCTATTTGAGGTCCATGGTGTATTAACTATTTTTTTTTTTTAAGATTTTTACTCATAAATTTTTTATGTGAAATTTAATGTGCTCTTCCCCTCGATGTAGGAGCTGGTCGTGTTATTCAATGAATTCCTCCACCAAACTGATTATTTGAAAAATAAAATACAACAATTTGAATCTAACTAATAAATAAATATCACATATTAATATTGCACAATCTCATTATATTAAGATTTTGATATTATTAAATTTGTTTTTTTCATTAAAAACCATAATAATTATTTGATTAATTTAATTTTTAATTTTAACCAAAAAATTTATTTGATTAATTTGATTTTAAGTTTTAACAAAAATTATCTATAAAATTTCTATAATAAATAAATAACATTAAATACATAAAAAGTTTAACCTTTTCCAAAACATTATAATCTATTTATCAAATAGTAGAAACCAAATTTATCCGCAATTTAATAACCAACACTTTTGAAACTAAAATTATGATAACATGACTACGAAAAAGGCGCACATTTGAAATTTAAAATAGTAGGCTTTTTATGAGAAAGAATTGAATAAAAGGCGCACTATTTTAGATTTCAAATTTTGCATTTTCAATTGCACCACAGTGGTGGTTTAAGAGAGGTCTTAGCAAGTCAGCGCTGCAATTAATCGGATGTACCTTAACTCGTCAGAACAAATCGTCGGAGATCTGGTCGTTGGCATGGTTGCTAGATGGAAAATGCATACATGGTCATGCTCCATGGCAACATGGATGGGCAGCCTGCTGACAGAGTCTTAAAGACTTTGCAGCAGGTTGTGTATTGCTCGCCGTTTCTGAAGGATAGCCACAAAAATAAAGGAATAATTTGCATCGGTCAAAAAGAAGAAGCAAGCTGTGTGCCACTCCCTCTAAAAAGTTTATTCCTCGAAGCCTTACCCTGACAGTGATATATTGTATTCCCATGACCTTTTATCGTAAGTTTTTTTCCAAAGAAAATTATCACCTTTATATTATATATATTATAAAATTTACATCACAAGTCCCACTTCCATAAATGGAACCTGCCTTTTTCGAAAAAGTATTAACATAGAAAATTTGCTCACGTGAAAGGACACTGAGAAAAGCTTCGCAAACCAAAAACAAGATCAACGAGTATATGTTGATAATACTAATCTAGCCTTCCATGCCTATAGAGCCCTTTTGAAGCTCGATATTGCCTTCAAGAACCAAGAGAGATTTTTTGGATTGATCATCAGCTTTCTTGTTATATTCACGATAATTGTGATAGAAGTTTAAGGTTCTAAACTTCTATCACAATTATTGTGAATATAATAAGAAAGGTGATAATCAATTCAAAAATCTCTTCTTTAGCAACTCAATTCTTTGTTTCCAATCATCAAGGGAGTTAACATGCAAATTACACTTCTTGTTTAGCTAATTTATGATTACTTTTGAGTTCCCAAGGACCTGTAATTGGTGAATGAACAAGTGATCTGCTAAGAAGAGAGTAGCCCAAGCCCCCATTAGCTTGGCCTTTGTGTTTGTTCCAGCACCACAATTGAAGAGCCAAGTGTATTCTAATGAAGATGAACATTTAATAATACCCCTCGCACCACAACAAAGTCCATCCATCTGTGCAACACCATCAAAACATGCTAGTGGAAACTCGAGAGTTTCTTCTATCCAGCAAGAGCGAATAGTAGGAAGGTCCAATTTGCTCACCCGGGTTGATAACTTCCTAGCACCTTAATGACCACAGAGTAAACTAAAGGTTCCTTACCTTCGAAGATCACTGAGTTTCTTTCTTTCCATATATACGAGCAAGTGTTGGCCGCAAGACAAGGAGAAGCAGATTTATTTGAAGTCCAATTTGTAAAGCATTCATCTAAGTCGTCACCTCTCCAAACCTGAAGATTCTTATTAAAAGACTTAAGTTTTTCCCAGACCAGTTTTGTAAAGGGACAATAAATAAATAAGTGAGCATTGTCTACATTGTCACTTTTGCACAGTTGGCATCGACCCATACCAATCCATCCCCTGTGCTGAAGATTCATCCACGTCAATATCTTATTTTTTATTGTCAACCACGGGAATAATTTAGTTTTGCACTGAATATTCCACTTCCACATTTTCTTTTTCCAACTTGCAATCCTTGGTTGATTGCTGATAGAAACTATAGCCCCATACACATTCTTAGCCGATAGAACACCTATAGAGTCACCCCCTATCCAATGTAGCTCATCATCATTCACATTAAGAGTGATACCCGATGCTTGTAGAGCTCTCTTATAATGATCCCACTCGGCTGCCGAGTTGCCCGATAGGTCCAAATCAAAGCTACTGCACCAAGTCGATAATAATGCATCCTGAACATGAGGGATCCAAACTTGAGCCAAGACCAAAAGGTGATTCCTCTTGAGTTCATTGAGAAGCTGTAGCGACATGAAGGAGGAGGTGCCCAGAACCAAAATCCTATCTCTTCCAAGTGCCACATTAAGACCCATACCAGGCTTCCAGCAAAGCCAATTATTAATCAAATGGACTGACTTAAGAAGGATGTTCCATATCTTTGACACCCCTAGTTGGTGAAAAGATTCTAATCTGAGCCAAGTATTGACAATAGTATAAGGAAAATACTTACCCTTAATCACATTATGCCAAATTCCATTTTTTGTAAGAACACGCCACAATGTTGATGCCGCCAGTGCCTTGCTGAAAGAAAATATATTACGAAACTACCAACCTCCATAGCCTTTTGGTTGTGCTAAAACTTCCCAACCACATAAATGATAATGTTTTGTTTCACCATTACCATTCCATAAAAAGTTGAACAATAATTTCCTTATCTTATGAAGAATAGAAAGCGGGATAGTAGCTAGGGATAGCCAATATACTGGCTGACTTTCCAATACAACTTTACAGAGAGTATACCTAGCCCCCAAAGACAACCATTTGTAGTGCCAATGCTTTATCCTCTTCTCAATTTTGTGAGCATCCACAACCAGTCCTCACTCTTCTGTAAATCGACTTTTAAAATATACCCCAGGTATTTGAAACCCATAGATAAGTCCATGAAGTTATATGGAAGAAACTCTTTGAAGGTCTAAACTTCTTGATCCAGTAAACCATAAAAGTGAACTGTCGATTTTAAATGGTTTATCATTAAACCAGTCACTGATCAGAAACACTGAACAATTCTCTCAACTTCTTTCCATTCCTGTACTGTAGCATTTGACATGATTAAAATATCGTCTACGAACAAGATATGAAGAATCTTTATAACTCTGGATACTTTAATTCCTTTTATGATTCCTTATGTTGGCTGGATTTTAATAAAAGACTTAAACTCTCCATCACCAAGATGAAGAGGATTGTCAACAACGAGAAACCTTGCCGCAAGCCTCTGCCACCTTTAAAAAATTTGGATGCTTCCCCATTTACTAACATTGCAAAGGATGTTGTATTCACACACACCATGATCCAATTTGTTAACTGCAATCCAAAACCAATTTGAAGTAGAACCATCCTAAGAAAGTCCCAACTAATGCAATCATATGCCTTCTGCAAATCAAGTTTCAAGATGAGGGCCTTTAAACTTTTCTTCTTAATACTATGAATACACTCATGTGTTGTCCCAATAGCATTGTGAATTTGGTGCCCCTCTAGGAATCCTAGCTGGTCAGCAAACAAAGCTCTCGAAAGAACTGGTTTAATCATGTTAGCTATCACTTTAGATATCACCTTATATACCATATTACAAAGCGATATTGGCATGTAATCCCCAAACTATTGAGGCTTGTTGATTTTAGAGATTAATGCTAAAAAAGTAGAGCTTATACTTCCAACAATACGCCCATAAGTCTGAGAATCCTCCACCAAAGCCAGAAGATCCTCACTTACAAGATCAAAAAAGTGTAAAAAAAATTCCACAGTCCAGCCATTTGGCCCAAGACTCTTTGCTTTTTTAAATAAGGAGAGAATCGATTAATTCCTCAAGTGTAACAAGTTTGAAAAGATCTCTCTCTTCATCCCCATCAATCATCCTTGTAAACAGGCTAACCACTTCAACTTGATATGTAGAAATGACACTTAAAGAAGACTTGAAGAAATTTTTGTAATACTTTACTGCCTCTGACTCAATAACTTCCTGGCCTTTATGAAAAGTTCCTGAATCATCATAAATCTCCCATAAATGGTTTCTATTCCTAGCTGGTCAACAAACAAAGCTCTCGAAAGAACTGGTTTAATCATGTTAGCTATCACTTTAGATATCACCTTATATACCATATTACAAAGCGATATTGGCATGTAATCCCCAAAATGTTGAGGTTTGTTGATTTTAGGGATTAATGCTAAAAAAGTAGAGCTTATACTTCCAACAATACGCCCACAAGTCCGAGATTCCTCCACCAAAGCCAGAAGATCCTCACTTACAAGATCGAAAAAGTGTAAAAAAAATTCCATAGTCCAGCCATCTGGCCCAAGACTCTTTGCTTTTTTAAATAAGGAGAGAATCGATTAATTCCTCAAGTGTAACAGGTTTGCAAAGATCTCTCTCTTCATCCCCATCAATCATCCTTGTAAACAGGCTAACCACTTCAACTTGATCTGTAGAAATGTCACTTAAAGAAGACTTGAAGAAATTTTTGTAATACTTTACCGCCTCTGACTCAATAGCTTCCTAGCCTTTATGCAAAGTCCCTGAATCATCATAAATCTCCCATAAATGTTTTCTATTCCTCCTATGGTTAGCATACCGATGAAAGAACTTGGTGTTTAGATCACTGATTTGAACCCAAATGGCTCGGCTTGAATGCGCCACAATTCCTCTTGTGATTTAAGAATTAAGTTCCTTTCAGTTTCAAACTTGATGAGAGACGACTCCGCCTCAGGACTGTTGTAACCCTCCGAGAGTCTCTGAATGAAGAAATTTTATATTACCTTCCAAATAATCCAATTAGTTATTAGTATGGTGAAAAAGGAACTTAATAACGTGATATCACTATTCCATTAAAATCAAAGTTATTCCAATATTAGATTCCAGAATCTAATCACGAAGTTATAAGTTCACATCAATAATCATTTGAGAGACTAGCATACATGAAGTTATATGTAATAGTACAATTATCACAATTTATTTATACATTTCCACACACTTCACATCAATTGTCGTGTTCATATTATTATGGATTTGGCTAAATGTTCTACCTTTTGGGTTTCTGGAATCCAACGATGTAAATTTGGACAAAATCTCTATTTTCTGTTGTTTAAATTACCTTTCTAAATGCATAAATGGATTCAACATGTTGAAAAACCCCTTGGGCATTCGGATTATACAAACTTAGCCACTCAAATCTGTAGATCCAACCATTCATCACCGGATTTAGGACAAAATCATACAGAAAAAATTGTCGAAAAACAGCCAAAAGATAGAACCTTTAAACTACTCCTATTATTAGTACCACATATTATTAGAGTGGACATGATAAAAAAAATAAACATTACCAACTTACCAAACAATAAAGTGGTTCCACATTACTGCCATTTCCCACCAAATTCACTCTCTATTCACTTTAATTTTAATAATAAATTCTATTTATTTATCAAATTTACATTTTATTTGGAAAGTTTGTTCGATTAATTCTGAATATTATAAGAAAATTGACAATAAATGTGAGTTGAAAAAGTTGTTTAAAATTGACAATAACTTTAAGGAGCTGAAAAAATTGAAATTGACAATAAATGTAAGGCGCTGAAAAAGTTGTTTAGACGCTGATAAAATTTATTAAATCAAATAACATTTTATTTGCAAAGTTTGTTTGATTGATACTGAGTTGAAAAAGTTGTTTAGATGCTGATAAATTTTATTAAATCAAATAACATTTTATTTGCAAAGTTTGTTTAATTGATTCTGAGTATTATAAGAAAAATAAAGAATAATTGTAAGTAGCTGAATTAAATCAAATGAAATGATTAAATAATAAAATTTATATTAAAATATTATTTTTAAGAGATGAAAATGAAAATAAAACAATTAATAAAAATTTAAATTATAGACAACTTTTATATAGAACATGTTGTTATATTAGTCATTAAATTCATTTTGTTATACTATTTATTAGATTCTTCACCTTATTTTTAACAAAAAAGAAAAACAAATTGTACTACTTACTAGATTATTCACCTTATTTTTAATTAAAAAAATACATAATCATCATATATAGAGAAATAAATTAACCTTTAAAATATAAGAAAAAAAAATACTAGATTATTCACCTTATTTTTAATTTAAAAAATACATAATCATCATATATAGAGAAATAAATTAACCTTGAAAATATAAGAAAAATAAAAATTCATACACGTTAACCCACTTTCATGTAAATTTACTACCTCTAAAGTCAATTTACTTTTAATATCACCTTATATTTACTAATAAGTAAATTATGTTATAGTTTAATCTTCCATAATTGCAACATTTTTTTATAAACATCTTATATAAAAAAAAATGTTTTAATTTTCATCATTTTCACAATTAAAATATAAATGTTATTAAGTTTAATTTTTATGAATTTAAAGGTAAAAAAATACATAATCATCATATATATAGAAATAAATTAACCTTTAAAATATAAGAAAAAAAATAATTTTTTTCATACACATTAACCCACTTCCATGTAAATTTACATCTCCTCTAAAGTCAATTTACTTTTAATATCACCTTATGTTTACTAATAAGTAAATTATGTTATAGTTCAATCTTCCATAATTGCAATTTTTTATAAACATCTTATAATTTTTTTTTTTTTTAATTTTCATCATTTTCACAATTAAAATATAGATGTTACTAAGTTTAATTCTTATAAATTTAAGGGTAAAAAAAATCACTCAAACAAACATTTATTTAAATTTAACTAGATTTATACAATTTATATATGTTTTTCTAATATTCAAAATCTACATCTCCTTTAATACAATATAGTTTTCTTAACCTAAAATTAAATTTAACTATATTTATATAATTTATATATGTTTTTCTAACATTCAAAATCTACATCTCCTTTAATATAATAGAGTTTTTTTAAATAAGATTAAATTTAATTAAATTTATTTTAAATGTATTTTTTAATATTCAAAATCTACCTTATATAAAAATAAAAATCTATATACATGTAAAATGTTTTTAAATAAATTCATAAATAAACATACTTAAAACTTATATAATTTATATATGTTTTTCTAACATTCAAAATCTACCTTATATAAAAATATACTACATCTCCTTTAATATAATAGAGTTGTTTTTAAATAAGATTAAATTTAATTAGATTTGTTATATATATATTTTTTAATATCCAAAATCTACCTTATTTTTTAATATCCAAAATCTACCTTATTGGTGGTCATCCACTTCTTTCACCAAATCAACATTTTTGAGTCCGTGGTTTTGATAAACCATGGTATTTGAAGGATGGAAAGAAATAAAATAAATAACAATAATAAAATGGTAAAATTATATTTGGATGGTTTTAATTAAGTTTTCACCATTGCTGGAATGGTTTTTGTAGCCCATGGTATTGTAAAGAGAGATAAAAAAAAATAGTAATATTAAAATAACTAAAAAGATATGACTTTTGAGGGAAAGGGCATCTCTAAATACTATATAGCCTACATGTCTTTCTCTTTAGAGACAAGATGCTACCATTCTAGCTACTTTGTATTCTACGTTACTCTATTATTTTATTTATTAATAAAAGTTATGTTTCACTTTACTTATGTGTTCTCTGCTATAGTTTTGTTTGTATCTAACCTGGATTGGATCATTATATTATGTGTAATCTATATTGATGCTTTCAAAGTGGAAAAAAATGGAGGAATCAACCTGCAAAGTCATTTTAATGGCATGTCCTAGTTTGGAAAATTGGGCTTTAAAACCTTTTGGAGCCATTTTGAGGGGTCAAAACTATTCTAGCATAGCTAGAATCTCGTGATGTTATTCTACACATCGATACCTTTCGAATAGTGCAAAAATCACATCAATTAGAGCTTGTATGCAAAAATTATGCCTCTTGTAAGTTGACCTATCGTGTTGACCACCATGGTACAAGAGGATGCCACATTAGCCACTGTTACTCATGCATATGGGGCTAACCACATGAGGAATTTCAAGAATATTCTAGAAGGTCCAAAACCTTCTCATAATTAATGGTTGAGGAAGTCAAAACTCTAACCCTAGATATCTATCGAGCTATTTTAAATATTGGGCTGCTAGGAAGAGAAAGGGTTTCATTCTAGGTTATTTTTTTGTTCCAAAGTAGAGCAGAACAATTGGGAGTGGGAACATTAGAGAGCATAACAAAATGGGTTAATGTTTTGTAGCATCCTAAAATCCCATAAGTCTTGAGTGACTCCATAGATAGTGCCCTCTCCTTTGTACTTGCATTATTTACTAGAGAAAGAAACCTTGCCTTTTAGTTGGGTTTTCTCTTGTAAGGGTTTCCTAGAGAAAATATTTATGTTATTTTGTGGATGGTGTGTGATATTATTTTATTGTTCTCAATTTTCTGCATTTTATCTATTTCATGAATAAGAAGGAAATTAGTAACTAAAGTTTCTAGAATCTAAAGGAATCTGACCTTCATAGTGTAGATTTCAGTTTTATTTATCAAATCTGTTGTGATGAACTGTTCCAGCGGAATATCCACAATAGTTTACAAATTAGTATCTCATTTTGTATTCAATATAATTTGTATCAATGGTATTAAAGGAGTATGCCCCTTGTCATTTCTCAATGCATATCCTCGACGAGGTTAGGGTATAAAGAGTTGGGTCTCGAGCTAGTTTCACTTGGGGATGATCGATCTTGTCGGCCCAAGCAACCTCCCATGGAGAAAGAATAGAGAGATAACAGAGCAGGAGATATTTTTTAGATGTTTCTCGACAAAGCCCTCTTGTGATAGCAGAATGAGATGATGGACAACTTCACTCATATCCTTCAACGACTATTGACAGCGGTCAAGGCATCTTCAACAAGCAACCATTTCATAGGTGTGATGCCCTTCAAGGTACAAGTTAATTTTTATATTCCGTTATTTAAAGGCCAGATAGATGTGTATTCTCTAGATAAATGGTTGAATCTGATAAAAGGTTATTATCTTATCCAAAAAAATCGATAACAAAAATATTACCTTCATGTTCCTTAAATCCCTTCCCCATGTCAGAGCTTGGTGGGAAGGCTACTGGGAGAGTCACATCATGGATTAATCTATGTCATTTGGGAGAGAACCCACTTGGGCAGTCTTTATGGATTCCCTCAAGGAGGAGTTCTACCCTGTTTGAAGCTAGGATGGCCAATATATGATATGGACAACTTTGCATCATGAGAGAAACCAGACAATGCTAGAGTATACCAACATTTTCTATACCCTGTGCTCAAAGTTGGGTATTCAAGATTTTGAGAGACACCTGGTTCTGAAGTACCACAATGACCTACATAGGTACATACAAAGAAAGATGTATTTCTTTCACATCTCCTCATTGGGAGTTGCTTATCAATATCCTGTCAAAATCAAGGAGAAATTTAAGTAGTGAAATAAGTTGGAGTTTAGTTTTGTAAATATGTAAAAATAGAAGCATTTAAAAGGTGGTCCTAACTCACAGAAAAATAGATAGAGCAAGGAAGGCCAACCTCAAGAGATCTAGCCCAAGCCTCTGGAAAAGAAGGGTGATGGGAAGTTAAACAAGGACACAAGAAAGTGGTGTGAGTTCCACAAGAGCCCTTGACACAACATTGATGAAAGTTGCAGGAAATAGTCATTGTTGGTTGAGCTCAAAGAAAAAGAATCATACCTTGGCCCATAATCTGATTCGAAGCACAATAAAGAGAAATATATCATCAATACAAAACACATTGCTACCATTGCAACCACAAAAATCCAACCAGAAGAACCAGAGGATCCTTAGGAGGGGGAGCACCTCTTCCACTCAGATATGTAGGTGAAGGGGACATCATAGTATTTCATTATTGACAGTGGGATCCATAAGAACTTGATCTTAGCCGAGGTTGTCAAGAGAATGAAGTTTCTAACAATTCCACACCCCCAACCATACACCATCAAATGGTTAATTCGAGGATGAGACCTTCACGTCAGTCAACAATTTCACCTATCCTATGACATCAAACCCTTCAAAGATGAGGTATTGGGTGATGTTTCCACACTTGAAGTATGTGATGCTCTTTTAGAAAAACCATATATATGGAAACTTCATTTTGTTTATGAGTCTCAGTCACGTAGTGTCATTGTTAATCCAGGGGGTCATCTCTAAAGGGTACTAGAGGTAGTTTTGACTACTACCACTTCATTGATCTCGACAAAATAATGCCATAAAGTAATATCTCAAACTACAAAGTTTAGACTCTTCATGATTTGATTAGAAGGTCAACACAAGGTCATTATGACCGCTACAACCTCAAACCAAGACCTTTCAATACAACAGAAGCAAGTCGACAAGATTGTAATGGAGCACAAATATATTTTTTCTTCACCTACGGGTCTGCCTCTACACTGCTAAGTCAAACAAAGCTATAACAGAGCCCTTCATAGCTTTATTGGCCACAACCATTTTCATGTGTGCTTGGGGTTATAGTCATTAGCCCCAAGTGAGGTATCCCTTCCTGTTGCATCTTCACCAACATAGTTCTCCCTCACTCAGACCGAGGCGGATTGAGCATCCAAATTTGTTGAACAGATCTGGCACCTCCAACAACATGTTAATGACATCCTTCAAAAGGATAATGATAAGTACAAGCTTCAACATGACTAGCATCAAGTTCCACACAAGTTTTAGGTTGGTGACAACAAATCATACAAATCTATCAGGTTGTCAAAGAAGAACAAATTCTTTAGCAAGGCAAGTGGTTCACCATGATTCAAATTTAGCAAAAGTTTCCCCATTTCCTACAAGAACTTGACGCAATGGGAATCCGTAAGTATTATATATATGAGCCCCCCATTTGTAAAAGGACATATTATTATTAATTCATTATGTAACCAACAAGGTCAGTCTTTGTACCTCTTGTTATGTCTTTTTGCTAATGCATGTAGTCGACATCTCTTTCTTTTCATAGATAAACTACCACCATTCTAGCCCGTTTGTATTCTATAGTACTATGTTATTTTATTCATTAATAAAAGTTGGGTTTCACTGTACTTATATGCTCTCTGCTACAGTTTTGTTTGTATCTCATTTTGTTCTCAATCTAATCTGGATTAAGTAAGTTCTTAGTAATGATAAGATAAGAAAATGATAAAAGTGTGTTATACTATTTTAAGTTAGTTTTTTAAAGTTTTTATTTATTTATTTAAAAAAATGTATTTTCTTTCATTTTTGTTTTAGTTTTAGGTTTCATTTTTTTCTTTTTATCTTGAATTTTATGGGGCACTCATAATGTCGATATCGTGTGATAGTTTGTTTTTCTTATATTGGGGATGGATTTGTCCTTTCCCAAGAAATTTTAGGAGTGGTCATAGTGTGTGTGCATAGGGGGTAAGACTTTAGTTGAGATTACCTATTTCAAACTTTGGTAGATGCCAACAGTTTGCCTATGATTGGGTTTATCCCGGGGCTTTGACCACTACTATAGCTCCTTTGTCTTGTCTCACCCTAGGATCAAGGAACCTATATATAACTAAGCATCATGCCACGGCATCAATGGTTTTTTAGATAAATTTTCAAAGTATATGGACAATACGTGCAAGGGGTTTGAAAACTTATCCCAATCAAGCATCTTGATCGATATATTGATGACAAGGATAAATATAGTCCCTAATGGGTTCCTGCTAGGTCCTCTACCTAATTTCTTTCATTGTGGTGCCATGTTGGCATCGCATCAAGGACTTCCACCATGTTGCTTCTACACCACTATACTAGATCCAACAACACCTTCCCTAACTGGAAATTCTAGTGTCTCCCTACCTAACTGACATCTGATGAGCCTTGTCATTGGTATGAGTATCGAATACAATGTCAATCAACAGATATGACCGTCATTGTGAGCCATCAATTGACGATGAGAAACTATCAGACAAGGAGTACAAAAATGGCTAAAATATTGAGAACAACAGGCCCTTCAATATACACAACATTCATCATGACCATTCAAAATTCCCAATGGTATGCAAGACTACATCAATTCACCTTCCGTTTAGATCCAAGTCATTGTTCAAGATTTGCAAGCCCTGTGGAAGTCGATAAATGTTTTTTGTCTCAATTCGATAGCTTAGTCCATGACGTCATCATACTCTTTGTTTGGTAATTCCATTCTATGAAAGGAACAACAAATGTTGGAGGAAACAACTATTCGAGACCATGAATGGAACTCTCCTCTAGATTGACTCCAATTCTATGCTAGGAAAACTCTCTTGCTCTTTGTTTACCACTACTATTGTTAAAAAACTCCCATGGTGTGTCACCATAACTTGGCTTCAAGTGTTGTGTCCCTCCCCAATACAAATAAGATGTGAGATTGTCTTCAACTTCACATGCCAAGCGTTTTTTTTAGAACTATCGCACTTTGGCAAGGTATGAGGATGTTGGGAGTTGCCAAAAGATGATGTATCACCAAGCTGCAAAAATTTAACAAGTATACACAAAAACCACAAGGGAAGCCAAAGGAAGTTCATGGATATGATGTCATCCTAGCACAATGACATTGTGGGACTAGTTAGTGTGCATTGTTGGCATTTGTTATGCACCATATTTATCTTCGTCAATAGAAGAAGAGATAAAAATCGTAGGGTTAGATTGAGCGACATCAATAATAAAATATATTCCAAATAAGTAACTTGGATCATGAAAATAAGAATAAAACACACTAAACTTTCGTTTTAAACAAAGTATATTCAAATACACTCACCACTAAGGAGGTAAGGGTATAGTGAGCATTACTTAGGAAAAACACTTGTACCTCACCACACTAGCATGGAAAAAATGTATATATTTCATTATACTATACCTCCACATAGATATAATTATTAACATAGGAAAAATGTATATATTTCATTGTACAATACATTCACATAGATATAATTATTGTATTCCGACTTTTATAACGTTATTCCTTTTGAATAATTTGTATGGTTAAAAGTCATCCAAAAAATCAAAAGACAAAGACAAAAGCAAAAGACAAGATGTTAACAAATTTTTTTCACATAGTTCAACTCATGTTGAATGAAGGACTTCCAACTAAGGTCTCGACTCTCTGCAACTGGGCGGGAATCGAGGATGGGTAAACACCAACAATGGTGGCTTCTGCTACTGAGTAGATGTAGGATGATGCGTGCTACCGAGTTAGATCGATCTGCTTCCAGTTGGGTCAATTGGCTTGTTATTACCCTTCTAGTTTTTAGCGCTACGAACTAAACCAATTTTTCTCTTAAGGTTTTAATAGTTTAGTAGGTTTTCTCTGTTGTCTTTAGTTATTGGAGTGGACTCTGTTAGAATGCTATCCTCAAAGACAATAAACCTGATATTTACATCACTTGTATTTATCAACGTTTTTTTGTTTGCCCCTATTTTTTGATTATTTATTACAAGAGTTATTTATGCCTTGGTAGGTTTTCTCACTTTTTTCTAGGACTGACTCATGCAATTATTTTCCTATCTAGGAAACTGTTCCTATTTACTTTCTTAAGCTTAGTGGAGGCCACATGTCATACTCAACAATTAACGACCTAGAAAAAACTGTTGTGGGTTTAATGGATGTAGAGGACTAGTTGGGGTGGTAGCACGAGGGCCACTTCTCAAGGGTCGATGCACTTGGTGGTGTATTGGGGCCATCAGTCCTTGTATACGATGATCTGATGGAAAATCCAGGCTTTACGACAACAAATTTGACATATGATCAAGTTTCTTCTGGAACTCAGGATTCGGTATTATCAAAACACTCTACACCTCCCTCAACCACCCATTTCTCCTCTCAGATAGAGAGATTTCAAACGACTTCACAGGCCTTGTGTTTGAACGATAAAGTTGCTTACCCGTTGGAGAGGGTAATGTTTTCCCACAAAAATCCTCAGTCAACAGGCATCCGGAGGAAAGCATGGAAAACTAATAGAAAGGTCAGGAACTTGGTGTTAGGCTCATATATGGGCTTAGAGGAAGCATGTAGATTTTCACTCTGCGGAGTAGTAGGCAGATTTTCTTACTCATATCTGAGTACTATTAATATTTTATCCTGGATTAAAGAACAATGGGCTCCTTTTTTGGGATATTCACCGGACATACTCTACCTAATGAAAGGGTGGATGGGATTCCTTTGTAAGACTCCACAAGATGCTTTACAGTTACTTGAAAAGTCCTGGGTAAATGGGGGAAGCAGCTTAATTCTCAAGCAGTGGAGAGTGGCTTTCGACCCGTTGACAGAACATTTCAAATTTCATCACCGGTGGGTACTTCTACCGGTTCTTCTGATTCATTTGTGGAATGCAGGTGACTTATGGGCGATTGGGGATTCGTTGGGGAAGTTCAGCTTCCTGGATTTAACATCTATGGAAATCTCTACAAGAAAAATTGGAAGGGTGTTAGTGGAAATGGATATTCATGGTGGACTACCAAAAGTATTGGATATCGAATGGTGTGGAAGACATATTACATAAAAGATGGACTATCTAGGGATTTCATTTCACTGCAGCCGGTGTAGAGGTACATGACACCTACGCCGTGAATGTTCTGGTAAGGTGCAAGAAGAAACGTCAGAGGATACTCTCCTTCAAAGAGACCAACCTGAAGTGGATTCGTTAGGTTGTGAGCATTTTATTTTTGACTCAGAACCAGATGCTCAGCTGGAATCTTCTATGTCTTTAATGGGTAAGTTACAAAAAAATTGTCCTATGTTATTTTCTTCATTGTCTCTTTGGGAAAGGGACACTCTGGAGAAGTAAAAATGGCTACATTTATCCACTACTGCTAACACTGGACATTTTAATGGTGGTATTGTTTCCAAGAAACTTCCCCTGGATGTTTAAGCCTCGACTCAATGTACCACTCTCTCCCCAGCTATTGATGATGAGTTTTTACGACCCGACTCTCCTGGCCTACCTGTTATTCCTCGCTCTTTAGCACTTGAGTCTCAGTCCCTACAGATTTGTAGCTCTAGTTTGTCATTAACTAATCCAGTCCACTCTTCGTCAAAATTGTTAGATAATTCTATGCAGCTAGGTTACAGAGAAACTGAGGAGGACGATCCTACCCTCAATGTGGTCTTAGACTCTTTAATCCAATTTATTCAGGAGAATAATACTTCCATTAAGCTGCCTATTTATTCGGGGAAGGTTGTCATTTGTTCTGCTAAGGGTTTGGAGGATAACTCTTCCGAGTTACATAATGAAGGGAGTGGGAAAGAATATGCATGGTCAAGAGGACTAGGTATTGAACACTGGCCTATAAAGACCCAAAGTACGCATAAAAAACTGGTAGTATTAGCTACCAAGACTGTTGAATCAAATCCTTCCTCCACTGAATGTGGGCCTCTTAGAGAATTGAAAGCCCTGGCACGGGATAAATGATGTTATTGCTCTCTTTAAACATTAGAGGGATCACCCCCCC
>CBVK0100670553.1:0-16053 GCA_900067695.1 Picea abies | reverse complement strand
TATTGTGGTGATTGTTCTGGTTATATTGTTGTTATTCTGCCATTTCTAGCCTTTTATTTTTGTTCTGCATACTTTTTATATCTGGTATATTACAATACCATTTAAGGTAATGGTGACAAAATCAGTGTTGGAAATTGTTTCCCCTATATTTCCTAGCTTGTATTTCACCTCTTTACTTCGACCCAAAAATGAACTAACAGATTCATTTCCATCCATCTTAATGCCTAGCAATTTAGTTTTCAAGAACATAATACAATTTGTGTTTCTAGTTTCATATAAAGATTTAAGCATTGTCCATGTTTCAGCAGACGTGTTTGCTTCTCTAATATGTGGAATTATGTTATCTTTAACAGACATACACAACAATACCTTGGTCTTGTTTTTGTGCTTCTCCCAATCTTGGATCTGTGTTGTCGCATCGGCAACCACATCAGGGTTCACTTCAGTTCCTTTCGCAATGGTCTAGACACCATAGCCCTCCATCAGGGTCTGCATCTTGAATTTCCAGTTAATGAAATTCGATCCATCTAACGTGTTGGCTTCGTTGAGGTAGGTCTCTGCCAGAGGATTCACCATCTCTACAAGTGGATCCTTATATCACCAAAACACACTTCAATCCCGAAGGTAGTGAATCACCTAGAATACACAAATAACCTTGGCGCACCCTTCCTCTCTAGGTGCTTGTGTTGGATTTTTGAATGCCCAAATCACCAAAATTTTGTTTTCATAAAACAAATGTTCACACAATAAGCCTCACGCAAACCTCAACAATCGGACCTCCAATGCGCACCTCAACAGAAAACTCACAATTTAACTCATGCTTTAAAAAAAAAATGGGCTCTTCTTTCCGACTCCCAAACATGGAACTCAACAATTGTGTAGGTGTCCACGCTCACCGCACCAACACTTCTCACGGCCCTCCTCCCAAGCTCATGATTCAACAAAAAAAATGGGGCTCCCACAAACTCTCATGCTTCCCTCAAACTCAACTCACACTTTCCAGTAATCTCAAAATCAGAAAAAACGCAGACCATCCGTGGGGATCGAATCCAAACAAATACCTCGGTGTGGAGAGCCTTGGTCGTGGATCACCTTCACACGATCACCAATTTCCTCCTCAAACTCACGTTCCGAATAAAAACTGTCGGTGCTCCTCAAATCAGCAAAGGGGAGCGTTAGCACTACCGTAAGATGGTAGGGGGTGCGTTGCAACACTGGGTGAGAGTGGGAGCATGAGCACTGGTGCCCTAGCACTCTTCGATTTGTACAAAGGGAGCATGAAGGATATGATTTTTACTAATTTTGTAAGTGTGAGAGAGATCGATGCTCCTCTCACACTGCATGGGGAGTGCTCGGCACCCCTACTCAAATTGGATCTCCAATCTCGCTCTGATACCAACTTAGAATTATGAGAGAACAAAGACTGATGAGTCTACGCTCACAATCTCAATTATTCAATGAGGACAATTATATAGGACTCCAGTCTTCTTAGATAGTTACAACTAACAACTGAAGAATAGGATCTACATTAATCACTAGAAGAGATTGTCTATGAAACTGACACTTGCTCCATTATTAGTTCTTAAGCCACATATCAATGTATCTCTTAACATTAAGGAGAATATGAACCATTGAATCACTCTGTGCCTAGAACATATCATGACCGTTGGATTACCTAACTACAAATGCATAGTAATGCATACTAAAGAAACACACTTTTACCTAACGACACATTAAACCAAGTTGATCTTAACTAACTTCTAAGTGTCTAAATATCCTAACACTATTCAAACATAGTATTTTGATTTAAATAAAATAAATCATGGTACGAAATTTCTTCCCTGCTTGATGAAGAAAGAATAACTAAAAGAGTTGTTAAAGAAATAGTGATGCTTGTGAAAAACAAATCTAATCTTCTTAAAGAAAATAAATATAATTCGACCTTCAAAATTCCAAAAAAAAAAATATTTTATTTACCTCATGTTTCTTTTACCATGTTTCCACATAGAGATGATGCAATATTGTAATATTGAACCCTTATAAAGTGCATGTTGAAAAAGACAACACAAAAAAGACTACACCGATGAAAAATTAATGCAAATCAAGATGCACCCTACAACATTGTGTTTTCCCTCACTACCAACTTGAATATTTTTTTTTAAACCACCTTATAAAGTGCATGTTGAAAAAGAAAACACAAAAAAGGCTACACCAATGAAAAATTAATGCAAATCAGGATGCACCCTACAACATTGTGCTTTCCCTTACTACCAACTTGAAAGTTTAAAAAAAAATCACAATGTGAGAGCTTGGTATTTCAATAGTGCTTGGTATTGCAATACTGAAGCTAATCTTATCGTTAAATGGTCTCTTTTTCAGTAACAAATTTAATATGAATTCCACAAATATTTTAAGCATGCCAGAGTTCTACTTTCGATTACAATCTTAGATTGATAAAAACATTAATTTTTTTTAATGTCATTTGAATCCAACTATATGATTAAACTTTTTTTTTCAACAATGGATATTGAAAACTCATCCAATACTTCCCCACTTCGTAAATGATATAAAATGCTAAATCACAACCTCAAAAACACAAAATTCGAACCCATAACCTCTCCCTTCTCCCCTAACCAAAAGTGTATATGCACGTCTCATGAAAAATGAGTTAATGCATCTGCCTTTGTGGGTTATCAAGTCAACTACTTAAATTAAAAGATGAAGTAATTTTATGGTTTGAAACTCGAGGCATGTCGGGTTCTGTTACGATTATAAATTTTTGGAAGATGACAACGAGGCATATGGGTGTTTGTTACAGTGATTTTTTTTTTAAGTTGACAACGAGACTATATTATTTAAACATTGGTTGTTAATATTAAATATACACTTGTTTGTTAATAATCTTTATATTACATAAAATAATAAATGTCGACTTTTCCGTCCAACAGACCAGGGTGGAAGCAATAAAGAGGCGAGAAAGTCTGCAATGTAACGTGGAGTGATTTATGGATATTTATGTTTTCAATAACGATCAACAAAAATCGATAATGCCACACAGATCAATGCAGGGAGACCATACGATTCTATTTATACCACAAAGAAACTGCACTCTCTGCACTAATTTCATAACGTTGTGAAACCTTGTATATACGTTATTTCAGATTTCATCATGAAGCACTCTGTTTCAGAGTTAGATGGCAAAGTGTATGCAACGAGCCAGCGGCAGCCACTGAGAGTTTTCTATAAATTCATGAGAGCTCTTTCTCCGATCTCGTATCTCGCCAGAGCTCGAGATTGCTATGTGGGTAGCATGAACAAGTGCGCAGGGCTGGGCATGGTTGCGGCGCTCGGGCCCACCATGGCTGTCCCCGTGTTCTTCACCTCAAACTCTTCTTCTCTGAGGGACCGAGACGACGATTGCAGAGAGCTCATGAAAGCCGCGTCTCAGAAGAAGAGAGCAACAACAACGTTGTCCCATCATGAGCCCTTCCCCCGGAGTTTGAGCACTCCTACAGATCATTCTCATCTTGGTCAGCATATTGTGGGGAGAATTGACGAAGAGAGCCCTCGTTATTTCTCTGCCTCTTTCAGGAAGACTGCTGACGAAGATATATTTCCACGGAGCCATAGCTGTAGAACGGTTCAGAAGATGAATCTCCACGCAAGGAGAAATGCTAATGCTGTATAGAATCAAGACAGTGAATTCCTGTATGTGAGAAATGGCAAATAAAATGTCTTGCACTATGTATTCATATGATTACTTTCTGAGAAAGTTTGAAGGGTTCTGTCCTTTTGGCAAGTGTAGAAGTGCTGAAGTCTGTGAAGAGTATGTATTTAGAAAACTTCAACAAATAAAAGTCAGACAATACTGGTTTTAATGTTGGGTTGCACATTTAGAAAGATTTTTGAACTTGCTTATCAATGGATTTGGTTCTAAATAACTCTTAATAAAGCATATTTTATATAAAAAACGCAAGAGGCTGGATCGATCAGGACCCATGTTGGAGAGAATTCTAAGATGAAAAAACTAAAACTCAGAAGAGTTGGACTAGTTTGTAACGTGATTTTGGCTATTAAGTAGTTTTCCGAGCTGATCCGGCCTTATAAATTTTATAAACTTAATATGCATATAACACCAAGGCTCATTTGGCAATGTTGTGTGTGCAGATACAGGAAGCCCACCTCGATTTACAAATCTAAGCATTTGGACCAATTTCCTACACAACATTCTTTTGATTAAAAGCTTAATAAACCTTGGGGACTTCCAAAGGGGAAGTACGTACATCGTTTTAGAGCCCAGATATGGTTTTCCAAAGTCAATCATACACGAAGGAAAGAGAATTGGACATTTAGAAGTTTCTAAATGTACTATTTATCTATTTTTTTGAGTAGCAGAAAACAGCTTATGAGGAAATCATCACCCTAAATGAGTTTTACATATGTCTTAAACTAATAATGTTGAATGAGAAAGCTCGATGGTTTATTATATGTAAACTCTTTATCTAATTTTTTTAGCAGCATAAAATAACTTATGAGGAAATCATCACCCTAAATGAGTTTACATATTTCTTAAACTAATAATAATGTTGAATGAGAAAGCTCTTACATTTGATGGTTTATTATATGTAAACTCTTTATCTAATTTTTTGAGCAGCAGAAAAGAGCTTATGAGGAAATCATCACCCTAAATGAGTTTACATATGCCTTAAACTAATAATGTTGAATGAGAAAGCCCCTACATCTGATGGTTTATTGTGTGTATTTTACAAGGTCATATGGGACTTGGTTGGGTCAGAGCTTCTACAAGGCTATAGAAAATCTCTACAAAAGAAATCTCTTAGTGTTAATATCAGCCAAGGGTCCATCAAGTTTATACGTAGGGACGATACCCTAAGCTTATCATTAATTGGAGGTCGATTGCCTTGATAAAAAATTCCTAATCTCTTAGTGATAATATCAGCTAAGGGTCCATCAAGTTTATACCCATAGAGGATACCGTAAGCTTATCACTAATTGGAGGTCGATTGTCTTGCTCAACACCTCGTAGGTTAGATTTTTCCTGAAGCACTAGCATTGACACTAAAATATATGCTACATAAGGTTGTGATACTAGAGTAGACATGTTTCATATGAGGGCACTACATTCAAGAAAATGTCATTTTTGTTTAAGAAGGCATGTTGTGGGTTTGAACCTTTGGGTTGGATACTCTCTTAACCAAGATCAACATTGAAAAATCTTATGACAAGGTGGAATGGTTGTCCATCTAAAAATTCTTACATCCCTTGGCTTCAACACTTTATTCATTCAAGTGATAGAAACATTGTTCATGAAAGCCTCAATCCACCTCTCCATTAATAGGTGTAAGCCTAAATAGGTGGGCTCGATCTAGTCCATCTAGAATGGATGTTTGCTCACTTCAACACTATGTCTCAGTTGTAGAATTTCTTGGTTACCTCTTGAACCATAAATTAGGACTCGGATTGATTGAAGGGATCCCTTTTCTTGAACCTAATGTTGAAGGTAAACAATCACTTTTTAAATCATTCATTCCTTACCATTCTTGAGGATCATCTCTCCTGGGATAATATGATGGCATGCCTTGACACCTTGTCTTACTTAAGGCTCCAATATTCATGAAATTACAAAACCTTTAGGCTTTTACTATAGGAAAATCCAATACCGAGTCTATAACTGAATAGCTTCTAAAAAATAAGCCTAGATCCACCCTAGACAAGTCTTCAAGTTAGTCAACAATTTGCTCACAGTCCAGGTGTCTCCCAAGGAGTTTTGGGAGCTTATAAAGTATAGAGTGGAGAATAAAATTGACAAATAGGTGACTAGGCCTCTAGCATTAATAACCAACTTTTAGATTTGCATCAAAGTCTTGAATTCTATTTATGTTTACTATTCATCATGTTGGGTCCCATCAAATATTACATACCATTGCATAGAAAAGGCTCACAAAAACTTATGAGTCTAGCCTAGCTAATGGAAAAATCTTTCAAATAATCAATTGGGACCTTTGTTGCACCTCAAGGGTGCTAGGTGGCCTTAGTGTAAAAAGAAAAATTTAATCTCAAACGTTTTGTGCCAAATGGGTAGTGAGAGTAGTCATATGAAAGGAGGATTGGAAAGTATTGCTGAGACACTACATTAGCAGATGGATTCCCCTAGTAAAGAAAGGAAATTTAAGGGAGTCTCTTGGCAAAATGTTCTAGTCAACCACATGTTAAATTCAAAGTAGGTTGGGCATATTGTTATACAAAGTATTTAGAAGGATAATGAGGCCAAAAAGTCCTTTCTTTCTTTAAAAAAACTCTCTCTCATAACAACCCTTTCTTTTGATGATCATTGTCTCTAATGGTCTAATCTCATCTTGCATGAGAAAAATTTTTTGGCTCAAACAACCTAGTTCTTTTCCCTAAAGTTATTCATGAGCAAAATCGAACATGGTTGTCTTCATTGAATTCAAAGCAAAACATCAAATTTTATCATATTGAAAATTAGTACTTAAGAATCTTATGGTCAAGTTGGGCCTACAAGGTGGCTATATCCAAAGCCAATGTATAAGGGGTGGATTGATATCCTCTGTTGGATGTTGACATGTTGAATTGGCTTGTCAAGAAGGTAAGGGCGAGTGCTCGATGGAAAGCCCTAATTAGGTTCACTCTTGTTTGGAATAGCCCTTCCAACTAGTATGTGGATCTGGTTGCCACTGGGTTATTTGAGAGGGAGAAGGAAATTGAATTGCTTCTCTCCAATTATATCTAAATCCTTATCTAAATATCTAGAGCATAAATGAAATTAAAACTTCTAATCTATATCTATTATAATTTAACCTATCTTGATTAGGAGAAAGAATAATAAGAATGAATACAACCACATATAGTGTTATTGAAAAGTTGAAATAGTTCGCACCAATCAAAAACACATTAACATAATGAAATCATAGATTTAATCAGAATTAATTGTAGACAAAACTTGTGACATCAATGCTACATCCATTCAGGAATCATAACAATATGAGAAATCCTAAACACAACACCTAGAAATAATTCATATGAAAATCATTTAGAAAGACCCACAACAAACATATCAACAGAAAAATCCCTATTAGATTTGACAACAGTTAGGATCCCATATGCCTTTTTCTTCTTATTCATAGAGAGATAATAGTATCATTCATATGTACAATCCAGAAAAGTCCTTATATCTAATTAGTATCTCTCTTTTATAAGATAAGAGAGTCTCTCTACATTCTGTAACTATTAACATTTTAGATGACAATTACCTCATTTTGTTTCTCATTCTCTAATACTTGGACTTTTTGGATTACAAAATTAACAAAAATATGGGAATGTTGAAAGCATTTCCTGAATTCAAATGATTTACAAAGTTAGACCACAATGCATTTGCATGGATGATCCTACTTATCCTATCTGATTTTGTTTTTTCAAGCTCTAGCCCACCATCAAATATTATGTAATTAACCTTTTTTTTCAAATATTTCATTGCACTCTTTGCAAAATATTATATCGCTAGCATACACTTCACTTGTTAGATCATATATCAGATCATATATAGATTAATGGCTTCCTTGTCAATTTTTTCTAACACTTCTATCTCTTGTTTGGCCTTCTCTCTGATGGATGCCACCTTATCTTCCTTGGCTTCACTTGGTACTACTATATCAAGTTCCCCATTCAATGGCATGTGTAACATGATATCCAAAAGTTCATCATTTGTAGTCCACATCCTAGTACATTCTTTTTTAGCATTGTTTATTGTTCCTTGCACTTCAGGGCACACATTATTCCATCTATCTAGCAACATATGGGTTTTGTCTTGTTCCCTTCTAGTAAGCCTGAGTAATGTTGCAGGGACTATCATGTATATGTTCTGCCACTATTTGATCTTCTTGAATGTGTGTTCCAAGTCTTTGTATTGGCCTTTGATCTCTCTGAACTTATCAATTAGTTTGGAAACTTCTTCATTGTGGGCCTAGATGGCCCTAAACTCCATCAAGAATTTGACATGTGCTTCTTTTAGTTGTTCATTCAATTCAATAGCTTCCCTTTTAAACAAGGGTAGTAATTTATTTCCCTCTTTGTTACCTTCCAATTAAAGTTGTTTCATTTCCTCTTCTAGGAGAAATATATTGTGGTTGTTCAACTAGTTGTTCTTGTTCCAATGTTTCTTCCTTTAGGCATGATATCTCAAGAGTGTATCTATGCTTGGTGCTTTCAACTTCCTCTCCATGTAGTTGGTGTTCCTCCTCTAATTTGACCTGGAATTCTCGTTTTAATTCATGCATTTGTTGTTGTAGTTATTGTCCTAATATTGTTACTTTGTGTTTATACTCTTCTACCCTGTAGTTGAGCTCATTGATTGTTATAGTGTTTGAACCTACAAATGCATGTAATGGTGTTGATGTCTTGGCTACTTCCTCCTAGAGGTCCTCTCTAGTTATGGACCAATCAATATTTCTTTTGGATCTCTTTTGTCTAGAGGTCTCCCCTATTTTTTTTTTGTTTTGATGACCTCCTCGTGATTCCTTGATTTGAATTATTGTAGTAGAAATTCCCTACAATGATCACTTTGTCATCAAATTCTAACAACTTCATGAAAAAATATAAGAATTTTAATGGTATCATGTTTATAGGAATCCCTGGGTTAAGAGGAGAGTTTAAAACTGATAATTCTTTGAACGATTCAGGGGTATACATTATGTTTCTCCCATCTTCCTCCTTCTTCAATTATGCATCTTTGTGTGCTTCTGATGTAATCCTTTCCTACTCCTCAATGCGCACGTGGGAAACCTTTTTGGACATCTTTCTTTTATTTTTCATGGCTTCATAGGTGGCTTCATCCTTTGTGGCTTTGTGGGCTCTTTCTTCTTCCACAACCTTGCGGGCATGTGACTCTTCCAAATCTTTGTGGGGTTTTTCATCCTCCATGGCCTTGGCTTTCTCTGTGACTTTGTGGGAAATCTCGATCTCTTTGGGAAAATGTTCTTATTATTTATTTTGTTTAGTCATCTCTTCTGCATTGAGGAATTTCCTTAACTCTTCTTCTTCTCTTTCTTTCTGAGCTCTTTCGTATGCATCCATCTTCTCTTGAATGTCTCTCATTACTTTCTGAAGTTGTTGATGAAAAAATATTTTCTTTTCTTCTTGTTCTATGAAAAGTGAATCAAACAGGGGTGTTCCTTCTACATGGTCAACACTTCTTCGAATGATCTAGCCCCGCAAAATATTTCTTCTTCTTATCTTATTTCATGCTCAAAGGGGGGCACCATCTTCAAGGCCTTGTAGTGGTTATACACGACATTTCTAGGGTCGTGTTTCTTTATTTTTCCTGTACATAAAATTATCTCTTTAAGAGATCATACATCCTTCCTTGCATGCAAGAGGTTTTTTAGCATGAATTTTCCCATATTTATTGGGAAACTAGGATAGCTCCTTTTGTTCACAATCTAAAGGGTAGTTACCATGCCAACTTCCATTGTTTGGTACACCACTTTTTAGGATGAAAGTTTATCTGAAACATACCTAGGTAATAGGTGTGGTGGAGCATTACATCCTATTGACATGCGAGAAAATCCCCTCTTGTAATAGGGGATAACTAACCAATCACAAGCCCCAATTAGACTCATTTTCATTTGGGATGGTAGTTTCCAACTGATATGTGGGATCAATTTGCCCCTCAAAATGTTTTCGCTTTCAAAAAGAGACTTTATTGTTTAGGATTTAATCTAACTTAACCTATGTTTATAAAAATAAAAGGAGACTAATGCACTATTATTATCTCAAAAATGAGAACAAAGCTAGAAAAGTGTAGAAAATGAGGATATATTCTCGAGAATTAGAAAGAATTCATCACCTCAAGAATGCATTTAATACATTAACAATTGCTACTAAAAATAGATAGAAGACATTAAATATACACTTCATTGATAGCCAAAGATATAATTAGAAATTTTGGAAAACATATGATTATGAGACAACAATCTAATGAACTATTTTCCAAAGTTATATCATTTTATTCACAACTTGCAAGAATTTGTCTGGTTGAAATGTTATTTATATTGGATAACAAGAAACAATTATCAACAAAAAGAAGTAAATAGAGATGGCATACCTCCCCCCCCAAAAAAAATTAAGGACTATTCATCTCTTAAAGTACATGCAATAACTTCCACAAATCATAAAAATAATCTTTAATGGAAATGATGTTATTTTGATTAATATCTAGCTAATTAGGAATAATGTAATAATCACAAAAGAAATTTTATGATGATTGAATGAAAAAGATCCAATCAAATTTAATAGAAATGCAATGCTAACAACTATGCTTCATTTAACAAAAAATCTAATAAATTGGAATTAAAAAAAAATGGATTAAAAATGATAGAAATACCAACTTCAAATCTCTTTTTTTTTTTAAATACAAGAGAGGTCGGGTATATAAAAGATTCTTGAATAGAAATAACAATAATCTTTAAAAAAAGGTCACTTGTCGAGAGAAAATCCAAAAAGTATCAAGTCTTTCCTAAGATCATTGATTCGATACTGAGAAAAATCTTCAACCATGATTTTGGAGATTGTCATTTTCTTGTTCTTGCTGCTACAAAATTGCCCTGCTAACACCAAGGTTGACATGCACATGAATGAGGGATTTTAAGTCTAATCTTATGGAACAACGAACAACACACCATCCCATGAAAATAAGGGTGATAACCCCTATGTCCAATTCCTTAAAAACTATCTGCATACATGATAACAAATGAGCAATTACAAAAATCTAGTTGCTCTTGTAAACACAAATAACATAACTAATTTTTATTTGCTAATTTAGGAATTAAAAAAATATTTATTATCTTATTATCTTAAACATCATTGCTATGAGATATCCCTGGATAGAATGGAGGTGTATGTGCCACAAAATTGGATAGGTTTTGAGTTAAACTTGGAATTGAGTATTAGATATAACCATAGTTTGGAAGAACTTTGAAAAAATTGTTGGTTTCTTGACTTGAATTCAATCCTCTAGTCTATTGTTCAACCTCCTTTTCCTATTTTGTCTTCTCAATCTACATATGAAGACTTTTACTTGTAGGATTTGATCTCGTAATATTAGTTTCTTCTTTTGATTGAACCACTTGTATGGTTGTCTTTCCAATAAGGAGTTTTCTTTCTTTAGTTTCTCATTTTCACCTTTTAAGCTATCATTTCCATTCTTCATCCTTATATTGTGTTCTCTTAGAGATTCATTCTTAGTTTTGATGAACCTTTCAAGGACTTGCAGTTATTGAACCTCATTTTTTAACCTTGTAACATATTCCTTCTTCCTTAACTAAGAGGTTATGATCAAGGTTGATAGAGTGACTAAATATTCATTTGGTTCTGAAGGTTCAGCTCTCCCATTGTTGGTGTTTGTACATATTCCTTTTTCCTCACAATCTGTATTTCTATGTAACTCTCCCTTATCAATGCTATTAGTGGGAGAAGATTCTTTATTATTAACAGAAGGAGGACCTCCATCCACCATCTCAATGTTTTCTAAGAACTCATAAAAATCATGTTGAGATTCATATAACTTGGGGTTTGATCTAGGGTTTGATTCCAAGACTTGAAATTTCCATCTCTTGGTATGTTTGTCCAAGATAGGACTCATTGCTTCATTTATCCTTTGATTATCTTGAATTATTTTATCCATGGCTCTAGTTGTTTGGTATTGAGGTATCCATTTTGTAGTTGTATTTTCTTTGAAACTACTTTTCCCTTGTTTATATTTTTTTATCCATGAAATTCCAAGAATTTCCATGACATCCTTTGTATCCTCAAGTTTTTGACCTACTATATTTTATGCTACATGTCTTGACCTTATCTCTGTAGTGTCTTGAAGTAGTCTCTTTTTAACAACTCTTGTGGTATTTTGACCTTCAAAACCATTATCTATTAGGAATTTATCCCATTCAATTCCTTGTTTATGAAGGTCAATATTGACAATAATTTTAACCAAGCCATGATGATAAAAAGACCCATCAACATTCTTATAATGCTTCTAGATATCCTTTGACATATTAGTTAAATATGTTAGAAATAAGTAAGGAATATTTAGAAGCTTTTCTCCATTAAGATGTAATAAAATTCTAATATGGTAAAGGAAAATCAAGTTGAAGCATCCCACACATATTATATATTTATAAATTAGA
Source organism: Picea abies (assembly GCA_900067695.1). Taxonomy (NCBI): domain Eukaryota; kingdom Viridiplantae; phylum Streptophyta; class Pinopsida; order Pinales; family Pinaceae; genus Picea; species Picea abies. The sequence continues at coordinate 3,835 of CBVK0100670553.1, read as the reverse complement.
AAATCTAGGTATTTCCATGGATCCTTCAACCAAACCCTAGGTGCCCCTACAACTCAGTTAGGTTTTTTTCTATTTGTTATGAGGAATGGAGTCTCTAATATCAAGTCAATGGATTTGTTCTTAAAACATTCTCACTAGTTTGAGGAAGTCCTAGAATTTGAGATAAAAAGTTTTGAAAGAGATGGATGATCAAGTTTCCTACCTATGCACATTCACCATTGAAGGTCTGAGCAAAACATTTTGCATGTCTTCTATGTGCCCAGTGAATTTCCCCAAAACTTGCCTCCAACCTGTCTTCTCCAATATTACAATATACTATGGATGAATGTTGATTAATTATGCTCCATAAGGTTCAAATCGAACTGTCACTCTTCACCGTGACCCTTTCTTTTACCTAACTCGGTATTCTGTTTGATCTGTACCATAACTTCCTTTCCTTTGTCTCACAGTTTTGGTTAATTTCTCTCACATAGACCTATTCAGCTCATGAGTGTCTACTTATGATCATGATCACTAAGTTTATGGTGTAAATTAGTGAGGTGGTAGGATATGATCTCGGGTTTAGTCAAGTGTACTCAAAATTTTATGGGAGGTTGATGAATCATTTTGAATCAAAGGCCACAACATGAGTCATGAGTGAAGGTGAAGGGTACTAGGTGTTTGTGATGGAAAGAGTAATCATATTGGACATAGGTAGGGTTGTGATAGGGGAATAAATCAAAGCAATGATACAAATCATAAGAACTAACTATTTAACACTTTGATCTCTATTTTGACAAACAAAAATACCAACTCTTCATTAAATGTTAACTTTTTTATGAAATTATTCCTTTGCAACCGGTCCTTGAGCTTCATAGAATTTTGATGGTTAGAAACCTTGTGTAAGAATTGAATAGCTTCCTTAAACCTCTATCATCAAAACAATACTTAGTAAGGTAAGGAAAAAAATTATGAAGAAAACTTATTTCAAGTTAAAAATACCATTTTATCAACAATTACAAGATTCCAACAAATCTTGTAATTACAAATCTATTAACTTTATTTTGAGGTAACTAAGGAGTAAGATTAGTACAAAACGTGCACCAGTTTTCTTTATTGAGATACCAATGACTTATTCTTTATTTGTATTTTTTTCTGTTTTCAAAATATAATAGAGAAAATTTGAATTTTAAGGGACCACCTAATTATAACGTCAAAAAATTCAAAAGATCTCCATTATGTTTATTAAATAAAATTGAATAATGGAGGGAGGCTATTGTACCATTCACAACAAATGGTGACACACTGGGAGAAGCAATTGTCTTTGATATTGGAAGTATAGGGATTTGATCTATTTTCACTTATTGATTTAGTGTTGACGCTGGCCTATTTTGGGAAGAAGGATCTATTTTGGGCATGCAACTAAGTTTGAGGAAATGATCTATTTTTGGAGCATGTGTATTAGGAGGAAAAAAAACAACATGCAAAAAAAGAAGGAAAAGCAACAAGCATAAGAAAAGCAATGTGGCGCACATTCAGACATGCCTAACTATGTTATGGTTAGGGTTTTTTACAAAGATTGTAATGGCTATAATCTGGTAGAGTAGTATAAATAAGGACCTGGGAGGTCTAGGTTGAGGACGATCAGTTAATTATTGAGAATTTTGTTATGGTTCTTGTGGTAGAGTCGAATAATCTAGTCTTTGAGGGTTAGGTCACGGGATGAGGAGCATGGTGTGATATAGTCCACCTCCCATAGGGTACTTACCGTCAGTTTGATTGTAATACTAAATATGTAACACGCACAATGTCGATTTTGCAGTAGAATAAATAAAAGAGAAGAGAAGCTAGATATTTGTGGACGTAGCCCCAAGAGGGGGTGAACCAAGGTAAAACATTATGTTCTATGTGATTGTTAATGAATTCTTTTACTATTCTTTTAATCATTAGAAGTCAGACACCAAGCTAATTTTAGTGGATGTTCATCTTCATACACTGATCCCATACGCTCAAAGATTTTTCCTTATACCAAAAATCATTTTCACGGGGTTAGTTCCAAATCCCTTGACTCTTATTTCAACAATGCTACAATACAAATCCTTTGTAACTGATCCCAATTTCCTCCAATTTTGCATGGGATTTGTTCACTGGTCACCAGATTAACAGGGCCATCAAGCTACCAATCTCTTGAAACATACACATAAGACCCTTTAACTGTTAGAAGAGTCTTCGATTAAATAATGATCATCGATATGCAAGCTAGATTGGTCCAGTTCACCGAATATCAATATCACTGGAGTATTGGGTATCAAAATTGCTAGAGCACCAGGTATTGGGTATTGGTTATTGGTTACATTGGACCACCAAATATTGGGTATCGGATTATTGAAACACAACAAAGTTTTAAAAAATTATCGAGATCCCAATATGGAACCCTTCTTGTGGAACCTCATTTTATAAATCCATTACTAGGGGCATGGACTCAATCAAATTATGCCATGTATATCAACTCATCATCAGGACCACTGGGTCACTGGGAATTTAACACTACACTGATACACTAATCTGGTTGACCGAGCACTAGGTACACACACTTTCCATGTGATTTTGGTCTTGTTCCTTCAATGTCGACCATTTTTCTCTCCAACTAATGGTAATGATTCAACCATGCTTCATGTTCACAATTATTCACAAAAACATTGTTTAATCGAACCATCGGGGCACTAGACCACCGATCTACCTAGAAAATCATCATCATTATCTGTCCTAACCACCAGGACACTGAAACCACCAGCCCACCAAGACCACCAGACCATTGGGCCCTAGGTTCCTTTCAAAGGTGCACTCTTGTGTGTTTATGTTGGACTGATTAGTGGTGTTGCTATAAATAGTGGCTCTACTAGATTTAGGATCTTTCTAAAGATAGTGGAGTTGCTAAATTACCCTGTAAATGACTCTGAACTACAAACATTTATCTTGGACATTTGTAGTATCCCCCTATCTTTGACATCGGTGACAACAATATTTCCAACAAGAGGTACATGGAATATTAATAAAAATGCATGGAGATATCAAAGTATCATAGCAAGGAGAAATTGGAATCCAAATCGAGGTGGAAAGGAAGTATTTGGACCCCATGTTCACATTTCATTAGAACGTATGGATGGTCATACTTGTTACTAGTAGGATACATTTCTTAGCCAATCATATTTTGTGGCTTCTTCCCATATTTCAAGGATGAAGCATGTTAAGGGGGATGGAATGTAGTTTACTTAGGAGGGATAATATGGGGTACCTAGGAGGTACCAAAGGGGGATAATGATAGATATATGGAATAGTGTGAAATAAATAATTGTAAGAAGGATTACTAGAATATTCCTTCACTAGAAAGTTCTTAGGAGGTTAGATACAATTATATAAAAAAGTAGAGGAAATGTAATGAGATGTATTGTGAAATATATTGTAATTGTATCAAGCATTGATTGTGAAGTGATTTCATTCCTTAAATAATAATCAATGGTGTTACCCTATACTACATGGTTAGGGTGTTGTTGAGTAAGCAATAACTTCCCCATGCCTTTTTTTCTTTATTACCTGGAAAGGGAAAAGTTGATTGTGTTGGACATGGTGTTATGGTGTTGGCATTTGACATCAAAGAGGGCCAAAATGTTCAATGTTGATTATGTAAATGATATCAAAATTCGATGTCATTATGGAGCCTTGGTTTTTACTAAGCCATGCTACTAAAGAATCACCCACGAAGAATTCTCCTCCACTGGTTCTTTTTCTCTCATCGACACAATTTGCCCAATCTGCATCTGAGTAAGCAGTTAACTGAAAATTCTGATTTATGGGA
>CBVK0100670552.1:0-16054 GCA_900067695.1 Picea abies | reverse complement strand
ATATATATATATATATATATATATATATATATATATATATATATATATATATAAATTATGTTTATCAGGATTATATATTCTTACTGTACACACACGATAATTAGCTCCTTTTACTGGTTCTCTTCCAGTAATGCAGTTCTAGCTTGACGATAATTAGCTCCTCTTTACTGGTTACGGTTTCCAAAAAGAGATTTTTATTATTTAAATACAGAGTTTATAGTAAAGAATTAGGGTTTTTGAAAAGATATTTTTTATTATTAAATACAGTTTAAGATTTAGTAAAACTTTTTATTATTTAAATAAAGAAGTTAGGTTTAAGGATATTTTTTAATGAAAATTTGCTGGGCTGGATTTGTAAAGTGAAATATCCTTAAGGTGTTGTGTAATCTTGCAAGGTGACACTGCCACCCTAAATTCCAACCACATCTCATTGCAATTGATAAGTTAACATCCTAATTCTTTAATCATATTAAATAAATGTGAAATATTAAAAGTTAAGTAATGATAAAGTTATGAATTCAGAATTGTGAAGAAGTCAACCATGGAGAATATACCAACATCTTTAAAATTAAGATTTGTAATAGAAAAATTGATTAATCCATCATGTCAATAGGAAAATCAGTATGGGCGTAATAAACATATGTCCTACCTGTGGGAAGCTTCCCACCCAGTTTTCAAAGGATATGAAAAAATAAAAAAAAATTGAGAGACACACTAGGCGTGTGTGTTAGGGCTTAAAGTCTAGGCACAATGATACACGGAAGAACTTAGGAAATTATGGTTATGGCAATTTTTAAATATTAAATTGAATATTAATTTTTTGTTATTTTAATATATACATTTCGTCATTGGGTTACTGTTTTTGGTCATAGATTGTTTGGATGCAATAATGATCCTAGCAATTTTTCAATATGGATTTGAATATTTTTTTTATTATTATTATTTTAATATGTAGAGTCAACCATGTGGCTTTTTCATAAAATAAAATGTTAATGAGTGGGATTTTTTTTAGTGGTACTCCAAAAACAGAACTTCCAATTGAATTGTTGATTGAGCAACGGGAAGTTAAATGGAAAGTATTTAAAAAAAAATGTTAAAATGTTAAAATATTTACGTATTTTAATTTTTTATGATTTTTTGAAAGTTGGGAAGTGGATACTAGTATTCTTAACCAGTAGAAGTTTTCCTTTAGTTTACAAAAAAATTTGAAGTTGGGAGCTGAAATAGTATATATTAAAAAAATATAAAAAATATATTAGATTGCAATGAAACTGTAAATTAAAATGTATAGAAATATTAATACATTTTAAATCTTATTTCAATAAAATTGAAGGTCAATCTAGGACAATGTTTCTCCTATTGCAACAACTACAATATTGAGATTACTAATTTAATTTGTTCTAATAATTATATGAATATATTTAACATAATATAAAACTTTAATATCCATAAATATTCCATTAAAAAATGAGAAACAAAATTGAAAATACATATATACAATTTTAACATCTTTTTAAAATAAAACTTTACATATATAAACTTTAAACATCTTTGTAAATTTGAAGCATTATGCTTTTTTTTATTGGAAAAAAAAAATAGTAGTACTCTTCTAATATGAAAATACAATAAAAATCAATGGGTTGGTTGATATGGTATTGATTTATTAGACTTTCATGTTTAGTTTGGGCTTGAAGGAAAACATACATGCATTAAAAGTTTTTCATATCCACAACTATAAAGTGAGTATTATTAAGTTTTTTACTTAACTAATTTTTGAAATAATATTTACTTGTAGTTTAGTCTTAGTTTTATAGTGATATTTTGAATAAATATAATGAAAATATTTGTAAGAAATTATGTGTTTGTAATATGGAATACATATATTTACATTTTAATTTAATATAATTCTAATTTAAAGTTAAAGTGGTTCCCAAGCTCCTATTTCTGCGATGTTGAAGCTCTCAAAAAGCTCCCAAGTTCCCAAAAGAGTTCCCAACCAAGCTCCAGTTTCATAGATGCTGGAAATGATTTTAATATATAAATTTGACTTGCCCAAATTAAATAAGTGAAGATTGGGATACACTTTTCTAATGTGAATTTAAATTGAAAAGGATTTAAAGTTAAATTACTATAGATTCATTTTATGAATCTAATGTGAGTTTTAATCATGAATCTATTATGAGTAAAGAAAGATTAAATAATTTAAAATGCACTTTTTTTTTCAAGTTTTTTTTGTTTTTTTTTGTTTGTTTGTTTGTTTGTTTTTTTTTTTTTTTTATTTTTGTTTTTTTTTTTTTTTTTAATTTATAAAAGTTTTCATCTTTAAGAATTTGATTTTTATTTGATAGATGTAGAGTTAAGATGAATCTAAGTTTGTTCTCTCTATATAAAATTGATATTGAAATATTTTTTTTTGGGGTGGACCACACCTATCCTTAACATGGCTAGGTTTTTTTGAGTGTTTCCTCCCTACTATAACAAGTTTTGAAACTTAGTCCCCTTATAGAACCAATTCCTTGAAATCCAATAGCGATAAGTGATTTTAACCAAATATTTAAATTAATGTGGACATTGATTTTTTTTTAAATGCCACTTGTCAACTCCATGTTAAGCATTGCTTTTTATTTTCAATTACTATATCTACATCTTTATATATAATGTTGATAAAAATATTTTACTTAATTTAAGGTCTACATGGAAATATTTTCTTAAATGCCACTTGCCAACTTCATGTTGAGTATGGAAGGTGTGGAGAGACTTGATCCCTTTTAGTGCATTATATATATATAATTAATGATGAACATTCAAATATTTTATTTTAGTGAAATAAGAATTTTTTATTTTCAATTTCTCTCTATATATTATTGGTACAAAAATATTTTATTTACAATGGACATTGAAATATTTTATTTTTTTTTGCATGGAAAAAAATCTTTATTTTATTTATAAAAAACAAAATTACATTGTCATATAATATAGGCATATAGGTGTACTATTACATTTCAAAATAATTATTTTTGTACATAATATAGACATAAATGTATTTTCTGAAATGATTCATTTTTACATGTCCTTAAAATAATGTTATTGGCACATATTTGGGAATCATATGATTTTTTGGTTATTTTTACAGTTTGAGTGGGTTTAATGGTTAAGAACATGTGTTTCTTCTTAAGAGGTCTTAGGTTCAAATCGAGAGGGGGTAGGGTATGTATAACTTTGTAGACTTTACCAGTTAAATCGCTGAACAAGGGAGATTCCTTATCCCACAAACAAAGAGGTCTCATACACCAATTTGATGTGTTGGCTTGACCGTGACCTTAAAAATAAATTATTATTATTATTATTTAGTTATATTAAAAATACTCAAATTTGTTTATTTAATTATATTAAAATATTAAAGATTCCCAAGCATGATTGTGGCGATGACGTTATTATGGGAGTCTCTAATATTTTTAGTATGAATTAAATAAACATGTTTCATGCATCTGCGAAGCTTCTGGGTTTTCCAAGGATATTAGAAAAGAAAAAATGAAAATTGAGAGAGACACGAGGTGGGTGCGTGGTAGGGCCTAAAGTTTAGGCATAATTGAGATGCAAGAATTTATGAAATTGGAATTGGGACGTAGTAGTATCATAACAATTTTTAAATATTTAATATTAAATATTATATTTTTACCTTTTAATATGTAGATTTGGTGATTAGGCTTCATTGTTTGGTTGATGATTTTTATGAGACTTAATAATGATAATTTAACTAGTTTTGAGAATATATATATATATATATTTCCTCATCAGACTTAATTGCTTGTAGATATTATTTGGTCAGGTATAAATAGAAATATAATATTAATTTGTTATTATTTTAATATGTAGCCTGTGTCATGCTTATTATTATAATAAGCTTAAACGATCAAAATAAAGAAAATTATGTATAAAAATGTTGATTGAATGGGACAAAATAAAATAAAATAAATGGTCTTCGATAAGGATAACTTTCCATTGAAGTATTGATTGAGTATTTTAAAAGAATTGTGAATATATAAATTTGAGTTTAAATTAAATAAATGATAGAGGGATTGAAAAGGATTAAAAAAAAAAAAACATTTAAGAATTTCATTTATTTGTATAAATGATTTTAATTGATATTTTAATAAGTATGGTGATAGATATGTATGGAATTAGAGGTGAAAATTGTTTTTAATTGATTGATTAAAATTAAATATATATAAAAAATTGATTAAAATATTAAAAGTTATTTTACTTGTAAACTAGATTCTAATTTAATTGTAAATTTAAGTTATTAGAATAATAAATACTTTAAAAACAACTATTAATTAATTTTAAGACTGGTTAAGTTATTAGAGTAGTAAATACTCTAAAAACAACCATTAATTAACTTTGATTCTGGACTTTCTGATAACTTGAATTTACAATAAAATCAACTATTAACTTTGAGTCTAGACATTCCAATAATTAGAATTTACATTCAATTAAAGATAAGGATGATAAGTTATAATTAGAATTTACATTCAATTAATTCAATTAAAGATAAAGATGATAAGTTATAGGAGCAGCAAAGTTAACAATTAACTTTGAATCTCTGCCTTCCAATGATTAGAATCTATAACCAAGTTAAAGATAAGGATGACTAGCTTTGATTCTAGGCCTTCCAATGATTAAAATCTATAATCAACTTAAAGATAAGGATGACCTGCATGTAAATCTAAATATTTTCTTTACAATATGTAGAATTATGACTATTTTGTTAGGGTTTTGTTGTCCATGAATTTGGATCTTCCCAGAAATGAAATTTACAATCCATTAAAAATAAGGATAATAAATCATAGGAACAGCAAAGTCAACTATTAACTTTGACCAGAAACCTTGCAATGACTGGAATCTATAATCAAGTTATAGATAAGGATGGGCGTGCCCGTGAATGTTGCTATCTTCCTAAAAATATAATCAAGTTATATGACTACTTAAAAATATATAATCAAGTTATATGATGTTGAATGGAATCTATGATGTTGAATGGAATCTATAATCAAGTTATAGAACTACTAAAAATATGAGCATCTTCAATTATTAACCATCATATTAAGATTTTAAATTAAATAAACATTAATTATATCTATTTCCAATAAATGTACACCCTTCCATTCCACGTAACAAATAACATTTGACTGAGTCTCTTATTTCAACTTGGTTGCAGGTTGAAAATATTTGATGCCGACCACACGTGTCTGCACTGATACAATCCTCATGCCTGCGTGCGTGAGGCATGACGATATAAAATCTGGTCGATGCGGCGTCTCTTTCCAGGATTGAGGCAAACGATGTCTGTGAGGAAATCGGTAGACCCACGATGGTGGCTCGTCGTCGTCGTCTTTACTGCATGCTTAGCGTTGGGAGACCCGGGTTCGAATCCAGGGCAAAAAGGCGGCAGCAGCCACAGTGTTATGGTGTCGATTAGAACAGAAGATTGGGGTATAGCGAAGAGAAGAATATTCGAATGACAAAATCCGTGCGATTCCTGCTCGCGGCCATGCTGAGCACGGTGCTGCTGTTGATATTCAGCATCGAGCTGACCAACAGATTGGCCGTGCCCAGTATTGTGAACCGAACATTGGTCCCAGTGCTGTTGGCAGGCCTCGGCCACCCTGGTCCCACGGTTAGTGTCTTGAACGAGACGTTGGTATCCTACGCCGCGATCGAGTTAGGCGAGTCGGAGGAGCGCCAGGTGAACGAGACGTTGTTATCCTACGCCGCGATCGAGTTAGGCGAGTCGGAGGAGCGCCAGGTGATCAGCGGTCTGCTGAACGACAGCGTCGGCAGCGGTGCCCCCTCGATCGAATTCCACCAGGCGCTGCGGGCTTGGGTTCAGAACAAGCGATTCGACCCGCGGGTCATGGCGGAGCTCGGCGATCTCGTCAAAATCCCCTTGGATCGTCACTACAACGCCACAGGGGCTCTGGAGATCCGACCTGGGAAACCCTACCGGAGTTGCGCCGTGGTGGGTAACAGCGGCATCCTGCTGCAGAAAACTGACGGACCACTGATCGATTCCCACGAGATGGTAGTCCGAGTCAACAACGCCCACACTGGGGGTTACGAAGATAAAGTCGGCTCCAAGACCACTCTGGCGTTCATCAACAGCAATATTCTGCATTCCTGTGCCAGGAGAGCCCGGTGCTTCTGCCATTCATACGGGGAAAACGTCCCAATTATGATATACATCTGCCAGCCAGTCCAATTCAAGGATGTCGCCCTCTGCAACGCGTCCCACAAGGCCCCCCTGCTTGTCACCGATGCCCGATTCGACAACCTCTGTAGCAGAGTAGTGAAGTATTATTCTCTCAAGATTTTTGTGGAGACCACCGGGAAGCATCTGAACGAATGGAGCGATGCGCACGAGGGCCCCATGTTCCATTACTCCTCCGGATTGCAGGCGGTGATGCTTGCATTGGGGATTTGCGAGAAGGTGAGTCTCTTCGGCTTCGGCAAGTCTCCTCAGGCAAAGCACCATTACCATACACGTCAGAGTAGCGAGCTCACGCTTCATGATTATGAAGCCGAGTATCAATTGTATCATGATTTGGCTGATAGGTCACCGGATATACCTTTCCTAAGTGAGGCCGGCATCGAGCTTCCACCGGTGCGGATCTATTTATGAGGTTCCTTCTCTCTGGGATTCGTTTTCTACAGATTCATGGATTCATGGATTCTTTCAAAGTGTGCAGTAGTCATCGATATTGCAGAGTTGTTACCAGAAAAACATGATGCTCAATTGTAAGTTTGTGTACAAAAATTGATTTATGCATCATCTGTTTACTCTCCAGCATTGAATAACAGTTTTCAAAGGATGCATTTCTTTGCTTAAGTTTAACACCATCTTTGGCCTGCAAGGAGTTTTCAAGTTTGGCTCAGACTCATCAAACATCACTTTCACCACTGGTAATGTGAACAACATGTATAGTTTAAGGTTTGCACATAATCCTTAACTCTTAATTTAATTTTAGTATTTTAAATATTTATATTTATTACGCCCGAAAGGCTTACACCTATTGACAATGGGCAGATTTAATAGGGGTTTAGTGCTTAATAAGTTTTCTATGGACAGGATTAAATATGGCTGGAATATTCTTAGTAGTCACACAAAATAAATGGTTGTGATTTCAATCATTAACTTCCTAGCTATTATAAAGACATCAGTTTATGTGTTTACTTTTTTACATTTACCTAATCATATTTAAAAATTACTTTGATAGCTACCTCATTGCCACGTAAGTGATTAACAGAAATTAAAATATTAACACCAAATAAATGAAGCCCAGCAGTTTATTTGTTAATAGATAATAAAATTTAATATATTCTTTTAAAGATTCATTTCATCTTTTCAACCTTTCGGCGTTCACCAGCAGCTATTTTGCTGCTGTGCTAGTTTTAAATTCAATTAGAAATGGTTGGATATGTATATTTGAATGGTTAATTATGTATGATTGCTTCAAAGATTTCAGTGTTGAATCTATTTATGGATTCATAAATACAATTTAAATAACAAAAATATTGAGATTTTGCTCAAAATTTATATTGCCCAATTTCAACTAAATTCCATTTATGCATTCAAAAATACAATTTAAATAACAAAAAATTGTGATCTTGCCCAAATATATATCCTCAAATTTTAAAGAAAAATAACAAAACTTAGAATATTTAGACAACACTTTATCTATATCCTATACCTCCATTCCATTGAAAACAAATTATCTATATCCATGTACATTGAGTTGAAAACATAATGAGTTAGGTCACTAGGCCTTTGTCATAATTGTGCCTAAAAATGTACCCCTATAAATTGCACTAGAAAATCATGACTCAAAAACTAACAGTATGAGGACTGTTTTTAAGATGGCCCTAGGTGGCCACCTAGGTCATTCCTTCTCCCTTTAGTAGAAATGGTACCCATCGTATGAAGTTCCTATACTAGACTGAGGAACTTCAGTTGAGTTTGCTTCCTGGTAAACCACTTTCCTTAGTGAAGTAGTTGCATTACTTTGATAATATGATAAATTTGTACATATTGTTGGTACATGTTCTTCAAATTGGTGTCCATGATCCCATCCTAAATAGATTTCTAAATGAATTCAAGGTTGAGATCTATAATGTCTAAGTGTTCTGCACCTTTGAGGCATCCAACATAGGTAGAATGTATGGATGAAGAAACTCCACATAAAATACAATGTGTAAGCCAATGAAAGGTGGGATATTTAATTCAAAAGAGTTGTCACTTGTAGCCTTGGTGATAGTTTAAGGTCCATATCAGAGTGGTTTGAGCTTCTTGTGGGGGCCTATGAATTTCTCTTTCTACAAGTGCAAGCATAAATTGTCACGAACCTAAAAATTACGTGAAACATGATGTTGATCATATCATTACTTGTACTTGGTACTTGCTTTCTCATAATATAATGAAATTGTTGGTGGATGTGTTGGATCCATTTCAAAAAAAAATTCCCCATTTATCTCATCTTCAACATGGGAGGACTCTTCCTTTGTTGATGCAATTGACAAAGATATATCAATTGGAGCCAATGGTTGGAACCCGAGGCACACCTAAAAAGAGTTTTTGCCAATATAATTGTGAAGATTTCTATTCTAGCTATGTTGAACACAAGGATTAATTTCATGCATTGTGATAATCTAGCACATTGTGCAATCCCCTAGTTTGAATCCCACGAAGTCTGATGCACTAAGTATATATTGTCTACTTTACACTGGTATCATCCTTAAAATGGGGGAAAGTTCTTAGGAGTTTCCCATGGATAAAAGGAATGCTTTCATCCAACATAAATGGATGCATGGATGCTTGTAGTTGTACATTATGAGGCAATGTACAATCATCCCTTTAACTACCTATTTCTATCCATTGGTAGGGATGGAAGGAAATTGACTACGTTAGTTTGGTGTCCACCATGGACTAAATGATGCAAAAAAATATACTTAGAAAATCATTATGCCTATTGGAAAAAAATGGTCTTTGGTAATCCAAAATTCACCCAAGAATGCTTGAAGAAAAACTCAACGATGGCTTCTACCATTATAATGGATTCTTATAGGGTGATAAAATCACCATCTTAGAGAACCAATCAACAACTAGAAAAAAAAAATCATTTCCATGCTTAATTCAGGGAAGACGTGACATAAAATCCATGAACGATGACTCTTAAGGCTTATTTGTGGTGGGTAGAGGGGTGTAAAACCTATATTTGTTTGCAGGTTTAGTGATGGCACGACAATACAAGGAAAACACCTTGTATAATATGTTTTTGCGGAGGTTTTTAGTGTTACAAGATTTGAATTTTTTTTCAAAAAAACATCTGCTACAACATATGCTATTCATAGATGAGGTGTTAAAGGATGTTCCCTATAACTAAAAACAATTGGGCGGGTAGAGGTTTTTTTTTTTTTTTTTGTGCTTGTATTAGTAAAACACATCGGTACAATATTAAGTAACATGAACTAGTGTGTACACATACATAAAAAACATTGGTGCTCATATAATTATTACGCACAAGTTCCACCTTTTATATTGTATATAACACCGATGTTTTGTTTGTTTATGTACACACTAAACTGTATAGTTTTTTGTATGCAATATTAGTGCTCGTATAATTTGTATGCATCAGACCATTCTTTTTGTTTTAGGGCACAATGGTGCTTGTATAATTTGTACGCACTGGTGCTTGTATTACCATGTGCACTGGAGGGTAGTGAAATTTCAAATATTTGAAGTGAGATGTTGACGCCATTCTTTGTTACTAAGAACTAATGCGTATATTATATGTAAAGCTCCGATGCATATATTTTCTTAAAGCATCGATGTGTATTATAAACATGTGCATCGTAATATTTTGAAACGATAAATACAATCATATGTTATGTCGTTTAAAACAACTGTGTTTTTTTACAATTTTTAACATTGGTGCTTCAATATAACTAATATGAACCAGTGCATATAAATCATAAAAACACACTATTTTCTATATTATGGCACACATAGTTTAGTGAGTTCAAAATATTACAATGTATTGATATGTGTATATTTTAATTAATTGTTTTTTTTACAAAATTTCAATTAATCATCTCACAATTAAATGTTTTTTATAATAATATTGATTTTATAGTTTTGCTATTGTGTTTTGATATGATGATTACAATATTTTTTTATCCAATGAATTACACCTTTGTTATTTGTAACAATGTAAATCATCCATATATTAATTAATCGAAAATCCAACATTTTACAACATTTGATAATGCAATAAAATAAGAAGCTCATTTTATTATATATGAATAAGAGATCCATCGTCATACAAAATGGGACAATGCAAAAGTACACAATAATCAAAATGCAACCAATATGTAATTGTTACACTTATCAGTAACATGTCCTCATGCAATTGGAATAATATGTCGAGTACATTAAACAAAATACACGATTTTCACAGATAAATATTCCAAAACATTCAACTTGCAATAACTTTCAATTATATTGATTTTCATTCATCACTTGAACTGCTATCATCACTCACGTTGTGTGGATGCATCATTTATTCATCACTTGTAGGAAATATTGTACTTTGGTTATTTAACCTAATATTTTCTTGATCTGCTTGTTTTTTATGTTCCGCATTTTCATGTTCCATCTATAAACATAAAAATATCGTGTAATATATATATACATGATTGCGTAAATACAAAAAAAGTATCATAGTAGCGAGTGCTTCATAAACAATACACATTATTTCGAAGCCATGCTGCATGTCGTCTCTCAAAATATCTTATGTTGGTTTCATTCTATATTTTTCAAGGGAAGTTAAACAACATAGCTACTTACCATTTTTTCAATTAAACCTTGATACTTCAACATATACTCACAACCCATGTTTGACCCAATGTCTATCAATTCATTAGTTGGCTCTTCTTCTTATGTTAGCACCTATTAGAAGACATCCATGGACTAGTGGAAATCAATTATTTAAATACAAATATCACCGCAAACATGAAATCTTAAGTAAGGTCGAAAACATAAGTACTCACAAACTTTGCAATCAACCCTTTTATTCCTCGTCATCTTGTCTTACGTGCTTAATGGGTTCTATTTTTTATTATTTTCAAATACCCATGTTGGGACAACTCTTTCTGTGATGCAATTATGTTCATTTCTTTTACCATCTCCTCATACACATTTTTGGGCATCGCTACAGACATATATTGGTTTTACCCTCATTTGTCCCTTGGAATTTTCATAATCTTCCTGAAAAACGAAAAAGCACAATATTTTTTTTTTCTTAAATTGACATGAAAGTAAATATAGTAACAAAAATTGATTTGGTAATTTTTAAAACATATTATAGAAAAAAACATTTAGTAACAATACTTTTTAAATGATTCTTTTTTGTTATTGTAAATTTTCACTATTGCAAGTCTCATGAGTCTCATTGACCATTGATCCAAAAACGCTTCCTATAGTTTATGTTCATCCGTCGAACCCTCCTCCTCAAGATAACACAAGTCCTTCCAGAGTGGAGTGGCTTGTCTCCTTGATGGAGCTCCTCCTCTTCGTTTGCCTCAGAATTGTAGAGCTCACCTTGTCTCTAAGTTCTTCCAAACTTTCCTTCCTTGGTTGTGTGCCCTTGTTCTTTTATAGGCTCTGCAAAGGTCAACATTGTCAATCATCACATCCTTTTGGGGTGTTGCACCCCTTCTCGACCATGTCCAAATGAATCATCGTGCCCCTTCGAGAACCCGGTCGCCCAAACGAACCCATGTACTCATCAATCATCGTGCCCCTTGGGATCTACGCGCCCAACCTTGGTGCGACCGTCATGTCAACACACCTTATCTATCAAACTGACGCATCCTCTTGGGTGCGCATGCCCCTTAGGTGAGTTAGGATGAATCTCCTAAGTGTTCCCCCCATGCCTTAGCCACTTCATCCATTTGGTTGAGCTCTCAAGTCTTTCCCTCAACTCTTCATCATCAATTAACTTGCATCACAAGGAACCTTGGATAGAGTCATCCCTTGACACATCACGTGCCTAAGGAACCCCAACTCTCCCCTATATGAAGACGTATGTTTCTTCATTTGCACCGAGTGTCCTGCATGTACGATTCAGACTGTGGTGGAAGTGAGTGCACCCGAGCGAAGATCTCAAGGCCTTACAATTTTGATATTAAAAATAATGATATTTTTATTTTAAACTCAGTGGTGTCATTGACAGGAGCATGCACACCAGTGTGATATTCCTGAAGAGCATGCACCATGAACCACATAAGTTTTTTTTTAAAATTTTTTTGTCAGTGGGGGTTTGGGATCCAATGCAATGAGTGGTCCCATTGCAACAGAAACCAAACACCCTATATATAAGTAAAGAAACCCTATAAAGATCAATTGCTTAAATTATTTTATCATTGTGAAACATAGAGAGGGAAAGAAAGAGAAACAACAAGGAAGCTAGGGATTCCAATATCGAAGGTAAGAATGAAACCCTTTTATATTTTTGAGAATGCACTAAAAATCTCTTGAATTAAATAGGGGAAATATTGTGATGATCAATAGAATGAAATCACATAACCGGAATTTCTCTTTTGCAGATTTGTGTGTGACCTATGATCCCTTTCAAATTTGTCTCTTAAAAAAAAATTGTGCATTCCAAAGTCTTTGCTGGTAAATATCTCTTACACAAATGTCCCTTGTAAAATTTGGCAAAAGAATTAAATAATGAATATGGTTTTCATTTATAAACACATACATTTAAAAAAATTGAAATTCTTGCTCATCTTTTTGTTGTATATTTCGGTGCATTGATGATAGGCACACATTTTTTTTTGTAACTTACTTTTTTGGTGCACTGTATAGTTTATAGTACACCAGTGTGGTTATTACGTAAAAACACACCGAAAAACAATTTTATTCACAAAATATAAATGCAAATATTTGTATTTAAATTTTGCAAAGGTTTTTCTTTGTGGAAGTAAAAACACAGGTCACTCTTTGGTGCCTCTGATAATTTTTCACACCGGTGCATTATATATATAGATGCACTGGGGCGCCATAATTTAATTAGGAACATCATTAACTTTTAAAATTCATTCAAAATTCTATTTGAATTTAGATTATTCTATGCTTCACAAACTTTCTTTCAAAAAATTATTCGCATATTGATGATGATTTTGGCTCAAATGTAGGATTTTTTTTTATAATATCATATGGCCAATTATTCAAATTCCATCTCATTCCATATCGTTGCAATTTCTTCAAGTTCTCTCCCACCGATTGCAATAAGTATATATTTTATTTATAATTCATTTACCTCATTCAATTTATGTTATGTATGCATGTACATTTGAGTAATTGTTCAATGAATTTCGTAGGATCATGATTCAGGATCGAGTTCAGATGCACAAGATATTCCACCAATCCCAAAATGACACAAGATCCTATTAGGAGAAATATACCGCATGTATATGTTTGATGAAAATGGACAATTGTTTTACCCTACGAATTGTGACATGCTATCTTCCAACAAAAAACTTGGGTCAACAATATTACACTATGAATTGGATGTATTTTATGACACCCTAGTAGTATGTGGTTGTCCAAAATGTAAAGGGTTGAAGGAGAGCCCTCAACATGTCACATTGTACCATTGTATTAATGTCCGATTACCCAAATTTGATGGCTTAATACCCCCCATTGTATTTAATAATCCAATAGGTGAAATAGAAAATACACGTAGGAACACTTCCATATCCTCATTTTTTGAAAAGTTGGAAGCCAGATCAACTAAGTTTCATCCTAAATTGACCAACCCATCTCCTTTTGTTTAGTCAATGGAAAGTCCTAGTGAGCCAAAATTATCTACGTGGATCTCAGTGGCCATCCACCTTTTCCTATGAATAAACATTTTCGAGACTGTGGTTTCGATAAACCATGATAGTCACCCTTTTAATGGGGAATGTAATGTAATGCCATCTCCATTTGTTAATTACAAAAATCATTTAATTATTTTCTAGTGGTTTTATGTACATGCCTATAGTGTTAATGCACCAGATCCCATCAGAACTTTGGAGTTAAGTGCACTTAGGCAAGAGTAGTACTGGGATGGGAAACATCCCGGGAAGTCTTAGTGTTTTACATGCCTATGACATTTTGTAAACCGAGACCAATTTATCCCACATGAATTATGGGAATCATTCTCCTCACTCTCTCATATATAATTGAGATGAAGGAGGTCCTTTGAGAATGCAATGGTCCTTTCCAATGCTGAATTATTTTCCCGATTCCAACATTGGATGACCTAGTTAGAGCTGTCACAAGTCTCTGAATTGGTTGAGGCATGATGGTCTGACCAATTGACATGAAGTCCAAGCGATACTTTATTTTCCTCGATTGGGCATCGTATGATGATGAGACACTTTTCACAAGATTGAGTATTTTGTGGGCCCCACAAACAAATCAGGGTGTTTAGAGTGCAAACTTTCCTGGCCAAAATTGAGGGCCTATGTGGCATCATATATGATTACCAATGACATATTCTTGGTGGGATTGTCGAGATGTTTCTAACGACGTTCTTTTCTTTGAATTTTGACTCCTTCTCATCCAGAATCATTTTCACACTCACATAATGAGGTGAGGTTCAAAATTCAAAGTCAAAGTAAAAATTTTATTGGGCACAAATTTCGAGGAGATAAATATAATAATAATAAAAATGGTGGAAAAGGGGGAGCATGCCAAACATCCCCCCATGCAATTTGGAAATTAAGAAAATACAAAAAAAGGGAAAATACAAAACTTCTATATTCCCCTTTTAAACTTTCATTTTGGCAATTCACAAGTCAGAGGAGGGGTCGTTGTACAACTCAAGGAGAATGAGCAAAGGGAAAAGGGTTTCAAGTGGAGAATTTCATGGCAACATATGGAGGATGCCCATACAATTTATAATCTCCAACACAGAAACATGTACCCATGAATGGACTATTCACTCGCTAATTTTGGTTTCTCAAGAAAAATCTTGTGCGGGTTCAAATTTTGTTCTAGTCTTATTTTTGTTCAAACCCATAATTGCTGGTTAAATATTTTGATGGTTCAATGTGCCTGGGTGCTAGTTCAAATTTTGATGCCTTTGTGTATTCTTTTTCGTGAGTTTTCTGTTTCCTATGAAAAGATATAAGGGGGAGGGGATCATGGATAATTTTAAGCATGGAAATTTATATTAAAATGTAGAAACTCGAGATAATCTTACTAGTCCTTAATATGAAAAATGTAAAATGTTTAAGCATGGAAATTTATTGACTTATCGTATCTCGGGGATTCGCGAAGGAGGAGCACAAGGGCTTAACGCTCCAACTCGCGAAGTTGTGAGATGTGAGTAGCGCTAGTATTTAGCCTAGGAAACGGGTGACCGATGGTGGACACTTGTCACCTGGGAAAGAGTCAACCCACAGTTGACTTATTGTGGCTCAGGGTTTCGCAGGATGAAGAAGTTCCACCTTGATCGCTAAGGCCGTGAAACACTGAGAGCCAAGGTCTCGTGCGACGGGCGGTGGCGACACAACTCGTGAGCAGAGTATAGCGGAGGAGACAAGTGGCGTGTGCGCGTCGCTTTGGTAGAGTCCACGTAACGTTGACCTCTCGTGTCTTGAGAATTCACAAAGGAGGAGCACAAGGGCTCAACACCTTGACTAGCGAAGTTGCGAGTGGTGCTAGTGTTTGGCCTAGCCTATAGTTACATGTAGCAGGCGCTAGTGAGGAGGGAGCCATACCCGTATCGTATCTCGGATATCGGTGTTTGGAGAAAGGGGAGTCGAGAGCCTTGACTCGCAACTCGTGAGTTGTGAAAGGCGATTGCGCTAAGGCCAGGTTGTGGTCGCTTGGAGGAGGATAAGGAAAGGGATGGTATGCACTAGGCCCCATAGAAATTTGGGGATTCTATCCCTCAAAGAAAAATATGAAAAATCTAGGTTGCTGTAGGTGAGATCGGAAGAG
>CBVK0100670551.1:0-16055 GCA_900067695.1 Picea abies | reverse complement strand
GATCCATGCAGACATTATTACATTATATACCCTCGCAGGGGTGCGGAAATTCCGTTTACAAAATTTTAAGTGCTGGTGTATAAAACACCCAGTAGAACCATCTCTGTCTTTGACATAGAATAATCTTCATGATAACGAGTTGACCTCTGTGCTAAACAAGCGGTCAACATCTGGCTCCACCTGGGGACGTGTGGTCGATCAACTCGAACGAGGCGGAGATCATACGAGAATCCAACACCTACAAAAGTGATGCTCACACAATGCGGGCACCCAAAAATTTTAACATTAGTACATATTCACAAAATGAAATCAATATATAAACAACATTTACATAATGAAATTTTTAAAGTACAACAATAAAATTACAACATGACTATGATACAAGAAAAAATATTCTAAGTACATATTTTACAACATAAAGAAATGAATCTATGATACATGAAATAATTCTAAGTATACAACATTATAAATGAAATAATACAAAACTGAATATACAAGGAGTAGGGTTAGAGATACGTTACAGAGGGTGTCCCTTTGGACACCAAGTTGCTCATTTGAAGAAGAGTTTGAGCTGTTGCCCATTCCGTGGAATACTGATGGGCTCACCATCCAAGTGACTGAGATGAAAAGAATTCGGCCCTGCTATTTCCCTGATCAAGTAAGGACCCAACCATAAACTGTCAAACTTTCCGTGTTTTCCTGGTTTCTCTCTGCCTTTATCCCAAAGCAGAACTGTATCCCCAACCATGAAGTCCCTGTGTCTGGCTGACAAGTCGAAAGCTTTCTTTACTTTACTCTGATTTCTGCAAGTCTGATCATATGCTTTCCTTCTGACCTCATCTAACTCGATGATCTGATTAATCCTGTTCTGAAATGCATCCTGACCTGTGGAAGAATCCTCAACTGATCCATAAGTAGGAAGGCTAAGGTGCACTGGCAACCTAGCTTCCAATCCATAAACTAACTCAAATGGACTCTTCCCTGTAGCTGCTTTCTTTGTAATCCTGTCTGCCCATAATGCATGCTTGATCTTACTATCCCAAGATTTTTTATTTTCTCCAACTATTTTCTTTACTATGGTCATCAAATTTTTATTGCTAGACTCTGCTTGACCATTTCCCTGGGGATAGTAGTCTGAAGAATGTGATAAGATAATGCCATATTTAAAACAAAAAGATGAAACTTCTGCTGAACAAAATGCCTTGGCATTATCTGTGACTTTCTTTGATGGAACCCCAAACCTGGTTATTATTCTGTCTTCAAGGAAATCCATCACAACCTTTTCAGTTGTTGATTTAGTAGGAATGGCTTCAACCCATTTGGTAAAGTAATCAGTAGCTGTAAGAACCCATGAATAACCATTACTTGAATTGTCACTAAATTTCTCGATGAAGTCCAAACCCCATTGCTGAAAAGGTGCCTCTACTACTACTGGTTGTAAAGGTAGTGCTGCTAATTTTTGCTTTCCTGTGAAAAGCTGACATGGCTCACACTTTCGAACAAACTGATGCACATCTGAAAATATGGTGGGCCAATAGTATCCTGCTCTAAGGATTTTGTGGGCAGTAGTTTTAGCGGCGAAATGTCCACCACAAAATCCCCCATGGAATTCATCCACAAGTTTCTTTGATTCAACATCATCCACACATCTAAGGATGATTCCATCTGGATTCCTCCATCCTAACCCATCTCTAGTAAGAACATACTTGGCTGATTTTAATCTTAGAGCCCTTTTCTTGTGTCCTACTAGATGGCTTGGACAAGTCAGATCCTTAAGATAATATATGATGTCTGTATACCATTCTACTTGTTCAAGTTTTTGTAAGTTAGGAGGATATTCTATTTCATCAATTTGGCAAACCAAATCCAAAGCCCTTTCATTGCTTTTTGTCAACATCTTGGCCAAACCTTGGCCCTTAACTAGCTTTGTGGGTCTGATTTCCAAATCATATTCCTGGATTTTAGCAATCCATCTACCCCGTGAGCCTAATCCTTCCACCTGTGATAAAACATCCTTAACTGCTGGACTAGGAACATAACCAATCACCCTGGAATATCCGATGAAGACTCTGAAGTGTTTGAGAGATTTGACTAAGGCATATGCTTGCTTCTCAAACATGGGATACTTCGGTTCTGAATTCTGCAAGGCTCTACTGAAGTAAGCAATAGGCTGTTCATGGCCTTGATCATTTTTCTGAAGTAAGACACCAGCAATAGTGTCTTCAGAGGCAAAGGAGAAAATCTGAAACTCCTTATTATAATCTGGACTAACAAGGACAGGAGCTTCACATATGGCAGTCTTAATGGCTTCGAAAACTTGCCTACTTTCTTCTTTCCATTCAAATTTGGCATCCTTCTTAAGTAGTTTATATATAGGTTTCATAATTTCTGCATAGTTGGGTATGAACCTATGGACAAAGTTGGTTTGTCCTAAGAAAGATTGCAAAGCTTTCTTGGTGGTAGGCAAGGGTACTGCTTTGATTGCCTCCACCCTTTCTGGGTCTAGCTTGACCCCATCCTTAGAAATAATATGGCCCAATAGTTTTCCTTCAGTAACCCCAAATACCGACTTAGCAGGATTCAAAGAAATCCCAAACTCTCTACATCTGTCAAGAACTTGCCTAAGGTGGTTAATATGTGTTTTCCCATCCTTAGAAAATACTGTTAAATCATCTTGATATATTTCAATCAACTTCCCAATTAACCCCCTAAAGGCATAATCCATAGCCCTTTGAAAAGTGGCTCCAGCATTTGATAAACCAAATGGCATCCTGAGATATTCAAAAGTTCCCCATGGAGTAGTAAATGTAGTCTTATGCCTATCTTCAGCTTTAAGTCTGATTTGATTGTATCCTGAAAACCCATCAAGCATGGAAATCATTCCTGATCCTGTAACCCTTTGAAGTAAAGTTTCCATCTTGGGGAGGGGGTAGTGGTCTTTTGTGCAAGCCCTGTTTAGATTCCTGAAGTCAATGCATATTCTGATTTTTCTATTCTTCTTTCTAGCAACAACCATGTTTGAACACCATGAAGAATGTCTAGTTTGAGCAATAATTCCAGCCTCTAACATCTTTTGTAACTCATGTTGGACCAAAGGAGCTAACTTGGGGTTAATCTGTCTCAATTTCTGCCTAAAGGGTTTAGTTTCTTCTTTAAGAGGAATCACATGCTGAATCACATCCTCCCTATAGACCTTTAACTCATCATAGCTGAAGCCCAAAACATCCCTATATTCTTTTAATAATTTGACAAGTTCAACTCTTTCTTCTATAGGGGTTGTTTTGCCTATTTTTACCATCCAAGGCTTTTCACTTGTTCCAATGTTTACCTCTACATGATCACATAATTCTTTCTTAGGTCCTTCCTTATGCTTGTGACCATCTAGCTTATCAAAATTTCTCTTTAAGGAAACAATTCGCCTAGGAGGTGTATTAACCTTACCAACATTTTCAGCATAATTGCACCCTTCATTCACTGTGTTGAGGCCAAAATCAGAAAACTCATGCATATGAGTCAAGAATTTAATACCCTGTTTATCATCCTCAAAAACCTGCCAGTGGTTTTTATTATCCGGAACTGAAGGTCTGAAAATCACTTCCACTGAAATGTTCTCATCAATCAAGCTATCTGAAACTGTAAGTGTAGAAGCTGCCACTGCCAATTCATCTGCCGTGGAATTTTGTTCCCTAGGAATAGCAATAAGGTTTATGGCATCAAAATCATTTAACATATCCCATATTGCATTCCTATAACTTTTCAATCTTTCAGACTTGCAAGTAAATTTATTTTTTAGCTGTTGAATCACCAAGTCTGAATCCCCCTTGATACTTAGGCATTTGACACCCCTATCTTTGCAAATCTCTAAGCCAAGGAGTAAAGCCTCATATTCAGCCACATTGTTTGTTGCATCAAACTCCAATCTATATGCAAACTTAGAGATTTTACCACTTGGAGATTGAAGAACAATTCCAGCACCTTTTCCCAACTGAGAAAAAGCACAATCAAAATGCATATGCCAAACTTTATCCAACTCATCATCTTTAACTTTTTCTTCCAGGGGCACAATTGAGTTAGATAAAATAGCATAATTACCAAGGCCCTCTTCCTCATACATCAATTCTTCTATGGGGACCTTGGGGTTTTCTACATGAACCTTCCTGAATACTTCCCTATCCAATCTGAAAGTGCTTCCATCTGGAGTAGGGAGGGTGGCATAAGATAAATCCATTTGTATGCTACCACCTAAATCTGCAGCTGACTTTCTGTTAATTAACATTCCCCATAAAACTGGAACATCAATTACCACAATGTCCATCTCAATCATAATGCTTGGGTATGCCTTCAAGTATACTTGCAAGCCCTTAATCAATCCAAAAACTTCTATGGTTTGACTATCCAAAGCACAAATGTTTTGATAAGGTCTAGATATCCTCAAGTTCAACTGTTCCATCACCTTCTTAGTCATAACATTAGAGCTTGCTCCTGAATCTAACATGCAGTTGTGTAATACTTTATCATTCACAAGTAGAGTCAGGTAGAAAGACAAATTCTTTGAGTTTGTTCTATCCCAATTCTGCAGAATAACTGGTGCATCCTGGTAGGCTATGGCTGGCTGTTTCTGTATCACTGTCTTAGGAGGCTCATGCACTGCTTTAAGTAACTTTTCCCTCTGTGAAGGGATCTTTATGATTTCTGAAACTGGCACTAAAATCTTTGCATTGTTCAACCAACCCCCTAAGTCAATATTTAAATCAACATTAACAGGCTCATTAGACTTAGGAAAAGTTGGGGCTATCTTGGGAGCACTAGTTTGTCCTTTATCTTTGTTTCCACTCCTTTGGTAAGTGTATCCTTTATACTTGGCCATTTCAACAATTTGTTGAGGTGTGGGCTTGGGCCCATATTTCTCTGTTGCTTTATCAACATTTCCACTCATGAAGTTTCCATAACTTCCATAATCATAACTATCCATCCAATCATATCTCCCCCCATAGTAATTTCTGCCACACATGTTGACTTGTTCATTTCCATAATCACTGTAACAATCTTCTAGAAAAACCGGACAAGTGGATTCCTCATGAAATTCACCACATGGTCTACAATAAGGTATATATTGATGTTCTACCAAGTTGGTGGACTCAAAAGGATTAGGTGGCCTTTGCTCAATCTGAGGAGGTCTTTGTTCATTATGGGGAGGTCTTCTAGGCCATTTATCATTTGGTCTATGTAGAGGCCTATTACTTTGATTCCTTTCCATGGCAATCAATCTATTCTGAATAGCATTCATCTGATTGGCATGTTCCTTGGCTTGATTAGCTTGATTAATTTCCATTTGCTTGATTAATTGGGCCAACTTATCCATACTATCACTTGATGCCCCTTGATCCTTTGGTTCCTTCTTCTTTTCATCATTTACTTTTGGAGAAGGTCCTCTAGTAAAACCAAGAATATTTGATTTCTTAGCTTCAAGCAAATTTTGTTCAACCCTTATAGCTATTTTTTGTGCTGCCATTAAATCCTGCGGTTCTTTATCTACAAGGGCATATCTTATTTCTCCTTCAAATGCTTCAATGTAATAAATCAATATGGCTGCATCTGAAGGTTTTATATCTTTATGGCACCCTTTCACCAAGTTATTGAACTTAGTATTAAACTCAAGCATAGTCTCATTTTCCTTTTTCTTGATATTGGTGAGGGCATTAAGCTGAAATCTGTGTTCTTTCTGATCACCCCATCTCTTCCTGAATTCATCTAATATTTCCTCAAGGGTGCTAAACTTGTCTGCTGGAAAATCAGTGAACCACTCCAAAGCATCACCCTCAAGTGAGTATACAAACAAGGTCATCTTCGCATCTTCTTCATCATGACCCCGACAATACTTCGTCAATCACATATTAAAGTTGGTTATGTGGGCCCTGGCACTCAAAGCATTATTCCCCTGAAATGCAGGTAACTTGTCAATAGCTTTTTCAGGAATTTGGTGAGGGGAACCTTGGATTGCTGCAAGATTCAAAGATGTTAGAAAACTACCCATGGTGCACCCTGCTCTAGTTCTCAGTCTTGGTAACTGTCCGACCCCTCTGCTGATGGGTTTGGACCCCAGATGGATCCCCCTGGGGGAATGCGCCCCTCTCTCACTGGCAAAGTGCGCCCTAGTGATTCCACCGTCGGAATCGGCTGAGATGTGTCTCAAAATGACCGCCTTGGTCTACTGGGAGATAGGTCGAAAGGGTTTCCCTGAATATGGCTTGATGCTCGCTCGTGAACCCTGAATGTATCTGTTAAAAGCGTTGCACTTCTAAGTTTGGAAAATGCGCCCCACATGATTCCTCCGTCGGAATTTGGTGAGGAACTAGGCAAAAGATGCACCTTGCCTTCCTCTCAAATGGGTCGGAGGAAAATCTTGGAATTCTCCCTGGATGGGACAAATCGATTCCCTGAACCTCCTTAGGAGTTGCGCCCTCACCCTGGATAACTGCGCCCTTGCTGTTGGACCTTGCGTAACTATTGCTGAACTATTGCTGAAGAATGATGGAAGACCTGTGTGATCTTCCCAATGACTAGGTTGTGTCTCTCAACACCGAAATCAACCAACTGGTGTCTTCCTCCTGGAATCCATTGAACTATCTCTCCTGAGATGCGCCTCTTTTCTTAATGACAAGTCATAATCTGCATAATGATGAATTAGGTTGCTGACTCTTCTCTTATAGCTTTCCAAAACCCTAATTCACTGCTGAAACCCTAATTCGTTGTTGACCTTTTCCCTCCAAGTGACTTTTACTTTATTTTATTATTCCTTGATTAAATCACTTAATTAATTAATCATTTTACTTCTAAAAAGTGATTTATCCATCCTTATGGCTTCTTCGGCCACTGAAAGTCACTTCTCATCATCTTATCCTGTAGTGCTCTTCTTCCTGATTCTAATGAGCTATTACACTAAGAGGTTTCTCCAAGTAATATGCCCATTATGACCTTCTTAGTGAAATTAATTAAGATATGACCCATAATAACTCAAAATTACGGGAATTGTCGGAATGCAACGAAACCAAAACCAAGTTGTGCGGAATGGATCCTGATGATGAACGATGCAAGTCGGGCCCAATAAAACCCCTCAATATCTCCCGAACTCTCCGTCACCCCTATCTGGCTACTCTGGTAAGCATAACACTCTGTAAAGTTATAATGTCCCAATATGGGGACATTACATGTTCCCATTGAAAGTAGTAGCCATTATAAGCAACATGTGTTCAAAAGAAGTCTTCTTCGAAAAGAAGCCTGAAAGTATCCTTGTTTGTCCATCTACATCCATGATCACATGATGAAAGGAAGAAGTTGGAATCTCCAGGGCATGGAATCTATAGAAGACTCCATGGACCCAAGAGCTAAAGTGAAACATGAGTAAGAACATTAAGATTCCAAGGGAGACAGAAAAGCTAGAACAACCAGTTATTATACCAAGAATCACAAGACTACCAGCTTGGTTTGAACCCACTAGAAGCAATCACGCAGAAGAAATGGAAGTTATGATGAAGAACAATATACATAAGAAATTGTGAAAAGGGGTTATGAATGGAAGCATTGCGAGATTCAGAACTAGAGGTTCTTCCAGAAGGAGGAGAAGACTATGATAACAACTTGTTTCCGTAAACCAGATATACCTCTATTTGAGCTATTATATCTCTTGCAGTATCCATGGATTGAAGTTTACATCAGTTGGTTGCAAAAGACAGTTCTTCCCAATAGAGCATTTGAGGAAGAAGCTTATGTAAAGCAATCTCAAGGTTTTGAAGTATACCAGAAAGAGGCCCATATATACAGATATAAGAAGACCTTGTATGGATTCAAACGACTTGATGCAGAGTATCTCATATACAGCAAAAGCGTGGTGAAATCTTTCTATGACAGAGATAGTGTATCAGAATAGTTACTCAGAAGTCTGGGATGATGGATTACTAATCCATGGAAAACACTCATGATGACAGAAGAACTGCTACTTGAATATGTTTCAGTTTGAGCCTTGCCACGATGTCATGAGCAAGTAGGAAACAAAAGTGCTGAATTCGACCATGATATATTGTAATGATCAGAGCTATATGGAGCCTTCAGAGAAAACCAGTGTTCCATGACAGACCGAAGTACATTGAGATCAAGCATTACATTCTCCGTGATGAAGTCTAGAAAAGAGAAGTGGTTCTCCAATATATATCTCCACAGATGAGAAGATAGCAGATAGTTTGGTTAAACCTTTGTCCAAGATGAAAAGTTTGCAAGCTGGGGCTCGTGGAGACGACTTTCTTATTGAAAAAGGAAGAGATTACTCCCAGGTTGGGAGGGAGCACTGATGTGTTATTGATTTATGGACAGTCATTTTTTCAGTTCGAAAAATGGTCTAGGATGAGCAGTTCCTTTCCAGTTCGGAAATTGGTTTGAGATTTCTGACGGACATGCATTTTCCAGTTTGGAAAATGGTCCAGATCGGATAGTCATTTTCGTAATGAAAATGGTTTGATAGATTGCTGATGTACCATAGACAATGATTCTCCTTATGGCCAGTGTGGGGGAATGGTCTAGGACAGTCATTCTTCTTGGCAATCACTCTAAGTAGTGGTCAAGTAGAATGGTCTGCCTCACCAGGAAGTCATTCTTTCAAAGTTCACAATTGTGAGCAGTTTCGAAGAATGGTCCGTTTTGGAGGTTGGTGCAGGACAATCATTTCCATTAGGAAATGGTCTGGACAATCATTCCCTAGGGCAGACTCATTCTATCTAGGTTGCACTATGATTAGTGCTGGAGGAATGGCCCAGTTAGGTGAATGGTCCAGGTTTAACAATCACGGATAGGCATTCCCTAGGGCAGACTCATTCTCTCCAGGTTGCACTATGAGTAGTGCCGGAGGAATGGCCTAGTTAGGTGAATGGTCCAGGCTCAGAAATCAGGGACATTTATTCTTCTATGCTTGAGAAGAATAATCCAGATAGCCCATGGCTGATCTTTTACTTTCTAAGGGCAGATGCTCTTCTAGATCTCATAGATGTGAGTGGAAGAATGGCCCAGATGACTCAGTTTATATCATGATATTGTTTCTATGCAGGTTGATATCAGATGATATGATTGCTATGGAGACTATATGTCTCTGGATAGTAGATGTATGCTATTGTGGTAGATGTGTTCCACTGGTTGTGACTATGTTTCACTGATTAAGTAGTCGTATGCTACTTGGTGTTGTTGGGTACCACTGGATAGTAGTTGTGTACTACCATGGATAGACACAATGGTGTTCTATTCAATGACATTGTTCTGATTGCCGTGTAGACTATCAGTATTTGACAATGATTATCAACTAGATGGATAGTCGGTGTGCTAGTGGATAGACATTCTCTAGGCAAAAAATGGTCCAGGACATTTATTCTTCTAGGATGTATGTCTGGATTAGAAGAATAGTCCTTCTAGCCCATGGCGTGGCTTCCAACATCTTTTGGAGTAGTTATTCTTCTAGGACATATGTCCGGATTAGAAGAATGGTTCTTGTATCACTCTGTGGAGTGAGTGACTTATTCAACATCATGCCTGATTACTCAGATGGAGTATGACTTCGAGAGATGATGCAGTTGATGCTATCAGATGATACTGATAGTGATGATGGTGCTCGTGATCTAATCATGAGATAACCTCTATGGCTATGATGATGCTATCGATTGAATGGTATGTTTGTGCTCAAGACCATTGCTTTCAATACCTCCCTAGCTAGGAGGGAGTGCTGATATTATGGTAGTTGTGGGAGGTATTAACCTCCACGTGTAACCCTGACAAGAATAGAATATTCCGGGAAGCAAGAATAAACCCTAAAGCATTGGACATAACCCTAGAAGACAAGTCAGCTAAAGAAGATATTTAATATTGAGTTTTTAGCCTCCAGAATGAGAAGTTGGCCCAGATAGCTAAGGAGAAACAATATAAATACAGGACGCCAGAGCTCATTTTGAGGACACAGCTCGCAACTGCAGAAATGTAAGAGTGCGCACTGCAGAAACTGGGTAAGTGCGCAAGTCTGGAGAGTAGCTGCAGCTGTAGCTATTGCAACCTGTATTCTCGGTTTAGGCTTAGACCTTCTATTGGTTATGGTTTGGACTTTCTGCCTTGTGTGCTAGCTTTGGAGAGAGGTACGCTAATTGATTGGCTATTAGGCCTAGTGTTTGCTTCCAGAATCATTCCCTGTCAAGGTTAAGGTGCTTGAGGGTGGCTTCGGCCTATGGTTGGGTGACAATATTGCTATATTGTCTATGGTTAAACGAGCACATCTATTATTTCTAACAGGTTTTACCAAAGACAAAAACATGGTTGGATTGGCAAGATGATATGGTTGCAGGTCCTCCTTGGCTGGTGGCACACAAATGATAGACAAGTGAGAAAATAGAGGAATGAACAAAGGAAGAACAACAAACAACTCAATGAATTATCTGTTGTAAGAAGTTTAAGACTCAAAATAATATTTCAAGTCATAAACAAATATCCAAACACAATTACTCCCATAGGTTGCAATAAAAACAAATCTTTACTAAAGCATTAGCTGTTTTATAGATTGCATATTAGTAAAAGATGAGTTATACAATAGCTGAAAGGAAAATGAAATGTACTTTGCACCAGGTAGAGAGCTTTAATCCAATCATAGAACAGGTTCAACCAGTTTGATATATTGATTTCCTTCCCAAAAAATCGAACCCTCCATTCATACAAAAACTGCATATTTATCAGAGTTGTAGAGGCTCTCGCCCATTTGAAACTGAGGCTTAACTCTACACTATCAGTTGGAGAACAATTTATTGACTTAGGTAAATACTGCTGGAGTATAGTAATGCATACTTCAAACTTGACTTAACAAAAAGGAAGTGGTTCATATCAAACACAAATGACCACTTATTATGTCTTAGTTTAGAAAGTCTTGAACTTAAACAACTAAAACTGCTACTAATGATAAAACTAAACTGATGCATATGCTGAAGTGAACTGAGCTTTGACAAAAAATGACTAGGACTGATATAACTAGGTTCTGAATTGAGCACTTGTATCCATGCGCATTGTTGGAGGCCAACTGGGAGATGACTGGATATACAATCATTCTCTTTAAATACCCCTTCATAGCAACGTACTTCTTCATATTATCTCTTTCAGAAAGTAGTAAGTCTTTTGGTGTTTCTTCTGGAGTCTTTGATACTTCTTCTGCAGTTTGGAGTACAGTTTTTCCAATTCCTGGTTGTGGTGTTGCAAGGTCTGGACTTGAAGCTTCAGTTCTTTCACTTGTTGGCTGTTATTGAACTTCTTTGATTTGACCTTAGCTTGCATCTTCTTCTTGTCTTCCTCTGTGATAGACTTTATGTGGTCAGCCAGTGTTTTGCTCCTTGTTCTTATATTATATCTATGTATCACCTCGGGTTCCTTTCCTTGTGTTCCTTTAATGGACCCTTGTACTCTCAAAGTATCAGTTTTAATCTCCGGTTTAATGTCTTGTGAACTGTGGTAAGGATCCCCTGCATGTGGTGAGGTGCCAATAGAGTCTTGCTTAAGATCAAGTCCGTAATCCTGTATTCCCTGTTGACTAGACTCTGTAGGATACTCTTTTTTCACAGTTACAAATGGTGTTTCTACAGTCTCACCCTCATTAGACTTTGATTTCTCTTTTTTCACTGTCATACCCTTCAAAACATTGACTGCCATTTCTTCCATTCTGGCAAATTCAGGACTGTCATCATCTTCGATCACAATTGGCTGGGGGTCTTTTAATGATGGCTTAAAAAGAGCCTTGGAGTTCAGTCTCAATTGATTTGTAATTCTAGTTTTTTTGTTTGGCTTGCTTGGTGCTTCAATGTTTTGTTCTCCCTTCCTCTTTCTGTCTTGTCTGGCTGCAGGGGATGTTTTAGGTAAGGCTTTTGTAGGAACAACCTTTCCCTTAACCACTTCATTGTTGCGTGATCTAGATCCAAGTTGCCTCCTCATTCTAGTCACAGGGTTATTAGGTTGCTGCTTGATGGGGGTTCTTTGCTTCTCCTCTTAATGGCTGGGTGACAGAGACCTCTGTGGTGTTTCCAGTGCGTGCGGGCAACTTTGCCACTTTTGCTTTCCTTCCCCTTACCCGTAGAAGACCTTAGTTTGTATTATTCCCAACCCAATTTGATTGGAACATTGAGTTTTTGTTGTGTTTTATGGGTTTTCTGGTTGTGGCATTTTGCAAACACTTTGCTGATTTTATTCTCTTAAGTTGCACTGAGCTTTATAATGATGGTTTTATTGTGTGTTTGCAGCCAACAAATAATGAAGATGTAGCAAGGAAATATACTCAACAATATGCAGAATCAACAACACCAGAAATAACCAAAAATACCTCAGATATGATTTATTAATAATATATGGCTGTCCTCATACAAGATGGAGCAGATCCAGAATACAAAGAAGATAATGGAGTATATGGCTGATAATGCCTCCAAGTAACAAGATAGAGATGAAGATCCAGGCTTCCAAAAGCCTCCTCAAGATGTACACCCAAAATATAGAAGACCCAACTCGTCTCTAGGAGAAATACGGTGTCTTCCTTATGCAGTTGCGCCCCTCACAGTCTGTAATAGACTAAGATTTCGGCCTCCTTGAAGATGGCCTCCAAATCTCCTGGAAATGCTGGCAAACAATAGATTAGGACCAATAGATAACTTGTGGAACAAGTTTGGGGCAAAATCCCAAGAGCAAACCCTCTATCACATGGTGCCCTCAAGGAATAATGCACCCTCCTTCAACCAATACGTCCTCCTGGAGAAATAAATGATTATGCAAGACGAAACCCTTCAACAACTGATGTAAAAGGATGCTAGGGTGATGGAAATCACTCCCAAGAAGCCTTCCCTTGAAGATCTGACCACCACAAGACAAATCAAACCACTCTCTCAAGATGGGTGCAACCTAGTCCTGCAGAAATGCTCCAACAATACGCCCTGTTGCCGCAAGAGCTCCTGTAACTGAATAGTAACTGCTATAGAATGGTGCAGGAGGAATATTTCACCTCCGTGACCAAGCTTGGACCAGGTTGGGTGGGATCTTTCACCACCGAGCTGATCTCTAGGGTTTGTTCAGTCAAAACCCTCAAAACCCCCAAGTGCATGGGCTCTCTAGGAAGAAGCCAGACATCAAAATGATAAAACGACATAATGACAGAATAGAGGCCCCTATCTCTCTTTTACACTCCCTGTTCACCTTTTATCTCCAAGTGACTTTTGCTTCATTTAATTGTTAATTAATCAATTAAATCACTTAATTAATTAATTAACCCTTTTTCCTCTAAAAAGTGGGTTATCCATCCTCATGGCTTCTCCAACCACTGAAAGTTACTCCTCATCATCTTATCCTGTAGTGCTCATCCTCCCGATTCCGATGAGCTATTACACTAAGAGGTTCCTCCAAGTATTATGCCCAATATGACCTGCTTAGTGGATTTAATTAAAATATAACCCATAATAACTCAAAAATACAGAAATCGTCGGAATGCAACAGAACCAAAGCCAAGCTGTGCGGAATGGACCCTGATGAAATATGATGAACGATGCAAGTCGGGCCCAATAAAACCCCTCAATAGCTCCTATACTTGCTATCACACCCATCTGGCTACTCTGGTCAGCATAACTGTAATGTTCCCAAGCCAAGATGCCCGGAACATCATGTTTTGCATGAATTTTTAATTGTTTCTGGCTGTGGCATTTCGTCAAACACTTTGCTGATTTACTTATGTTTGGGTGTTTACTTGCAGGTTGACTTATTAAGTTCGGCCTTAGGGTTTATATTCAATTATCACACATAGATCTGAAGATACAATCAATGGAAATACACAGTACACCAAATATGGAACCAATAGAAAAGATCTGACCTTTATTAATATAATGAGCAAGAACCCGATACAAGAGTGAGGCTGATCTGTAATGATGAATAGATGGATCCAATAAACATACTAAGAGCTGCTACAAAATGCTCCAATAAGAGACTACAAGCCTCCAAAGGCTGAATACACTATGAAAACTGGTACAAAAGAGATTTGTGCCGTAGAGAGTGCCAAACCCCCAACTGGATAGGTGACGCTCTGTAGAATACCCTCAACAATTCGGCCCTGTAGCTAATGTCCTCCAAATGCTCCAATGAAGATGCCAAACTGTAGATCGGCCCAATACAAGACACCTGTTAAAGTCTCATGTGGATCGGTGAAGAGATGATCCACCAAATGAGTAACCCTCTATTGGACTTGCGCACTCTCTGGATGACTGTAAATCTAGATAATTCGACCTCTCTCCTAGAAGCCTCTCAATGCTCCACAAAACCACTGAAATGATAGATCGGGGCCCGATTACCTCACTGATGAAGTCCCAAGCGAAATAATGAATATCTGAGCTATCAAATGACTGAAACCACTTTCTGAAGTGCGCCCCTCTCCTCCAATTCGTCCAATGAGTTGGATAGGATGAAGCAAGGAAAGGTTAAGAGAAATAGGCAAGAGGAAACCCACGTATGGGATAAAGGAGGAGTTTCCATGCTTTCAATGGAGATGTTTCCTTCTTTACGTGAGCATTACCCATTCTTTCCAAGACACAGCGTGAGTTTAGAAGAGCTAAGGCGTGAAGTTTGGATAAGAATGTGGAGGGACGTGAGGAGCACACGCCCAGGAGGCACGTGAGAGGTGGAGGAAGGGAGTCACGCTTCAACTTAAAGGAGTTTCTAAAAAATGCAAGAACTAAATCGTAACTTACCAAAAGAGAGCGTGAGTTTAAGTGAGTGTGTGAGCTGGAGTGTGGATATGTGAGAGTGTACGGCTTGGAAGGATGGAGGCGTGAGGTCGGAGTGGGCCATACACACTCCAAAACATGACGTGAGTGGTGAAGGAGGGACGTATAGATGGGAGAGGGGAGGCCCCACGCTTCAATCAAAAAGGAAACTCCAAGTATTACGTGGAGGAGGAGGATTTCCAAAGGAATGTGTGGGTTTAAGTTTATGATGCGTGAGCTTTACATGAGGGAAGGTGAGGGTGAGGAGGAGTGTGTAGAGCACACTCCTAAGTGGAATGTGAATGGATAATGAGGGACCCTCATTCCATTACAAAGGAAAAAACCAACTTTAATATGGGAAGGGAGTACGTAAGCTCAAAGGGGGATGTAGATTTAAGTGGGGAGTTAATTAAAATATAATTTTAATTAAATGTGGGTTTGAAAGGGTAAGGATAGGTAGGTGGGTAGGTTAGGTAGGTCCCTCTTCAAATTATTGCCACTTACTTCACTTGATTTGGTCCATTATTACACAAATTACATTTTCCCATGTTCTAGGTTTGGCAATTAAAACCGCCATTTTCCCAAAAAACTCCTAAGCGGACAAAAAACCTAGCAAAACTTGTCCGACTGAGTTGAAACTTGGTCCACGGGTGCAGGGGGTCTCATTAGCTTTCTTTTGAGTACAAATACCCCTATAGAAAATCTCGGGACATAAGTTTTACATTAAATACCCAGAATTAATTAATTAATTAATTAATTCGGAACTTTAAAAAAAACC
Organism: Picea abies; assembly: GCA_900067695.1. Lineage (NCBI taxonomy): Eukaryota > Viridiplantae > Streptophyta > Pinopsida > Pinales > Pinaceae > Picea > Picea abies. The sequence continues at coordinate 485 of CBVK0100670551.1, read as the reverse complement.
TAGCTATACTTGACAGAATTCCGCGAAATTTCGCGTGCTGTCTTACATGGTCATTTACAACATTCCTAAACACTAGCTACCTAGGAATAACTTCATTAGAATGCCTTTCACCACTTTGGAGGATTTATTGGGTGGGAGTGAAAAACTCAAGGGAGATTAACCTGGCTGGTTAGGCCACATTAACCTCCTGAGGATAAAAAACATTCAGCGAAAGGAACTTTCCTAATGAAGGAACCCTAAGGCAACTGACCTAACATGATCCATGTAGACTTATTACAGTATTAACCCACGTAGGGGTGCGGTAATCCCGTTTACAAAATTTGTGCTGGAGGCAAAAATTGCCTAGTAGAACCAAACTGTCTTCGACATACTAGCATTTGACGATGCATTACTTCATGGCACATGGAGTTGACCCCCTACTTGAATAGGCGATCAACACTACCTCTAGATCTTGAACTTTAAAATGCTGATCTACACTTCTAAAC
>CBVK0100670550.1:0-16055 GCA_900067695.1 Picea abies | reverse complement strand
GCTCTTCCGATCTCACGTTCATGGTTGCATTGGAATATTCTCTCTAAGAAAATTTGGCTGGGTTTTTCCCTGAGTTTGGGGTTTTCCCAAAATAAATCTTTGTGTCTTCTTGTGCTTGTTTATCTATTACTTATATATTTCAGTATATGATTATTGAATGTTAAAATAATATAAAAATGTTATGGAAAATCTAATGTTAACTAAACTAATGAAAATCTAACACCACTCACGCCCACCCTCTTACATGTATTCATTCACTGGCTTTGGGAACACTCAATTAGAAATCGGAAGGTTCATATACAGATGACAATTTTAGGAAAATGGGTTGAAATAATATACATGGGTATTCCCCCTTGGACCCCTATTGACCATTATCCTAGACACTTCCCCCTCTTGTGGATTAATTCAGCCCCCATCTCTTGTCCATGTCCCCTTAGCAGCTGGCATCACATTTTATTATTAAAACACAGAGATACAATTCACATATTACATCGTTTGGTTGTAGCCATATATTATATCCACATAAGCATTAATTAAACTGGGGATTATAGTGGGGATGTTACACATCCAAACAAGTTTTAAGTATGATGCTCCTTGAAAGGACTAGTCAAGTAAGGGCCCAAGGGTTGTGAAGATATTCTGAGGAGCCAAGCGAGATTTCTTCCCAGATTTTACAACAGCCTTGGTCCAGATCCAATCCGACTTTTGAAAGTTTGTCGGCTTCCCGGTACCATATCCTGTAGACATGGGAAAATGATATGTGAGAGAAAGATGTAAGGAGTCTTCTAAAATAATCTATAATTGGATAAGTGTGTATTGTGTGTAGTTATTGGCTCCTATTTAAGCATTTAATCACCAACAAAGAGTCCCCAAAATGTTGATGTGAGAGATTCTTTTTTCCTTTTCCAAGGAAAGAAGAAGTCTAACTACCATAAATTCACTAAAATTGTTTGTTGTTGCCCCCAGATGCGCTGCAAAGGAGATTATGGAGAAAGCATCCAAATGTAGTATTCCCCTTGTAGCCACGGAAGAGGGAGAGCCCTGAGCGGCCCCATCGAAAAAATCCCAAGGTGAGGAGGGGTCAATAGAGGGGCAGAACGGGGAGGATGTTTGGGGAAGGGGGATCATGTGAAAGATTGGAGAATAGCTAATGAAGAGATAGCACAATGGGAAGAGGAGGGATCAAGGTCATTGAAAATGGCACGATTCCTAGCAAGCCAGATGCCCCATGCTGAAATTAGAGGGAGAGATTTGAAGGGAGAGGTGGTAGGGGAAGTAAGCCAAGATTGAAGGGCCTCTCCAATAGAGGAGCCTTCCCAAATGTCTGAGATACTGAGTTCAGATTTTACAACTGTCCAAACATATCTGGAGAAAAAGCAGTGGAGAAAGAGGTGGGGTATATTTTCATTTTGTTGTTTGCAGAGGGTACAACAACTAGGGCCGATAAAACTTCGCTTTTGAAGGTTTTCCCGGGTGGGAGATTTACTTGTGAGGATATGCCACATGAATAATTTGACTTTTGTTGGGCACTTTATCTTCCAGATTGTAGATCCCCACCAAGGTGTTGGTTCACCAATATGTTTTAAAATTAAAGCCATGTACCCATGCTTTGGATCATATGATCCAAAATGATTGAAAGGCCAAATGAGGGAATCCTTTTGGTGAGAGATTGACCATGGATGTGGTCAGAGCTTCTGTGTATCTTCGCCAAATAGGAGCATGTGCTTCATCCAGTTCCACTTCTTGCCAACTTAACCAATGGGTTGTGCCCGAGAGAAGGTCTCTTCTAGATATTTGTTGAAGATAAAATAAACCTGCACTGTTGATGTCCTAGATAATTGGGTTTGGGAGTATATGTTTTGCTTGGAATTAAATCCATGGATATTTTCCAATAAGAATGTCTTCTCCATCTCTGACTTTCCAAATAAGCCAATTCGTGATTAGAGGAAATTCCTATATCGTGGCTTTCGAAATAACTGATTCATTTTGTGAGTTTTTTAGAGACTGCCTGACCTAGTCAATAGTGGTGACCGAAGGAAAATAATTTTCTTTGACGATGTGTTCCCATAGTCCTGAGTTGGTGATGATCCCTCGGGCATTTTTTGCAGCCAGTGCTTGTGCGAATAGATGTATGTTTTTGAGTCCCAAGCCACCAAAGGATTTTGGGGAAGAAATTCTTTGTTTTGATGACAGAACTAGGAGTCTTTTTTCTTTTGATCCAGATCAGAGGAATCAGAAAGAGAGCTGGTTGATTCTCTCTAGAATTCCTTTTGGAACCCAGGCCAATGAAGTCTAGAAAATTGGGATTGCCTCCAAGACCGATTTAACGAATAAAATCCTTCCATCCCTGGAGAGGAGGGGTAGGAGAGGGCATGGAATGGGGTGGCGGATGTCCAAGGTTGGGTTGGTCTGAGGGGTTCGGGGATCTGTAGAGAAAATTGGGATGAGGGGGGGGAATTTTGTTCCCGTGAGGCCCGAGGGACCCAACAAGAAGGAGGTTTCAGGATGGTTTCCATCCACATAAGTTGTAGCTAAACCATAAGAAAAACCAGAAGAAGAAAAGAGGGGAAAAATGAGAGGGGAAGGAGAGACTTTACTGGAGATGTCGACCACTAGCTCAATGCGAGTTGGAGGGGCCGCTTCAGCTGCAGGTGCTTGTGGAGCTTGATGAGCGTCCTCTACGAGGGGTTTCTTTGTACAATCTGGGGGATGTTCTTTCTGAAGCCTCTTCTTGTATGAGGAAATGCCACCATAGGTCTTCCTATCCCATCGAAAACTATGCTCCGCATTGGCGCAATCCCTTGTGATGTGGCCATAGGAGTGGGATCGACCACATTTAAATGGAATACCCTCATAATACAGGGATTGTTTGATGGAAATTCCTATAAAAGTGATAGTGATGTCCTCCGAAATCCCTTCTGATAACTTTATGCCGACCAAGATCCGTGTCATTCCCATATAGCCGGAGGAGATGTATGAGCGGTCTGCCCCGTAAAAGAAGCCGATGGTATTTCTAATCTCTCTAAAAACCTCTTCTGACCAGAAAATCAGTGGGAGGCCTGGGATCCGCACCCACACAGGCGAGATGTCGACACGCTTAGAGGTGGCATCAAAGTCTACAAATCGTTTCTTCAGGAATAAAGATTGTGCTCCAAATGACCAATTACCTGTGAGAATTTTTTGTGTATCCATGTTTGAACGAAAAGTCCACGCCATCCAACATTTTGCGAGGACCAGGCTTTTGGGGGCATATCCCAATACTAGAAAGAAAGTTTCTGTAGTCCAATGTCTCAGGGTATCTGTAGAGATCCCTTTGCCGACAAACCTCTCGACAAGGGTTTCTTGTTGCATTGCGGTTATGTCATCGAGTTAAATGTTAACTCCAAGAATCAGATGTGTGACCCTCACCTTTTGTTTTAGACATGGATTGGCCTTTCTTTGCTCTTCCATGTTAATCAGATGTGTGACCCTCACCTTTTGTTTTAGACATGGATTGGCCTTTCTTTGCTCTTCCATGTTAGCAACATCATCTTCTGAGACAGTGGATGTCGTAGTTTTCAGCCTCTACCTTTCATTTTAGACATCGCTTCGCCTTTCTTCGCTCTGCCATGTTAGCAGCATCAGTGGATGCCGTAGTTTTTGGGAGGTCCCCTTGAAGAATGTTTTCTGAGAGAAGGTTCCAGATAAATCCATCTGCCTGATGGGTTGTCTGCTGCAATAAATTTGCCGAGGGCTCCTGCAAGTACATATTTCCAATGGTGGCGTCAAAAATATGTTGAATACAAGACTGTACTGAGCGATCATTTCCAGATGTGAGAGAAAGAGCAGAAATTGTTTCGCTCGTGATGAAGAATGGAGTAAGGGTTCCAGCCCGCAGGATTATGGGGGAACAATCTTGTTGCAGAAGGAGGATGAGGGATCACACAAAGTGGAGGTGGGGAAACGACCCGATATCGGACATGGCAGAATGCAGACGTAGGAGGTGGTGTCATCAGTGGGAAGTGCAGATCCAAGCGAGGATGTCGAGGGGGAATATAGGACTTGTCCTGTCCAAATGTTAACGCCAAGAAGTGGGTCCTCTGAGAAATCCACAAGTTCTTAGTATTTGTATGAATTATGGAAAGGTCTGGAGCAACGAGCTTTGCCCGCCAGGACGTCATCCCCTGACATCATATGAAACCTGCGGAAACCCTAGCCTGAGAGCTTGAACTCCAGCCATAATTCCAAACAATTATGTGGTTTTAGATTTAAATATTTTCAAAGAAAGTGCGATAAATACTTGGGATGTCGTAGTTTCTTTGCTTCAGTTGGTTTCTCTTATCCGCATGAAGAAGTATGAAGGTCAAACATGGGAAATTCCTCTATTTTAGTTATTTTACGAGGTGAAATCCCTATGTTTTTGTTTGTGCTTTTGGATTTAGTTCTCCATATTTAGATGGTTTTTATTTTTTTTAAATAAAAAATGTGTTATTTCCTCATGAAACAATTGTGATTGTACATGTCAAAACAAGTTTTAGGGACTGTCACCTGTTTTGTCAAATTAGTGGAAACTAAAACAGATGACCCCATGTTGTTCTAGTTAGAAAAAAAGAAAAAGACGCCCCCTCTTCCACCAAACAGTTGCAATCTAGAACAAGTGGCAGAAGAGTATGGAGACAAAGTTGTCTAAGCATGCAACAAGAACACTAAACAGATCATGTCCTGAAAATATGGACAGAGCAAAAAACAGGAAAGTTGAACACAAGTACAAAAAATCCTTGTGTTTTGTAGAGGAGGTGCATAGAGCCTAATAAATTTAACATTAAAAGAGTTATTACAACCTGTTATCCTGAGTGATGTCGTGAGGAGTGAAGACATAAGGTTGTGCGCAAGTTGGGCAATGTTGTTGACCTTGCGTGCACATGAAAGCATCGAACATGATGTCAAGTCTGTTGTTGAGAAGAGTGTGCCTATGGCGTTACTCCATCATGTCCCTCCGCATCTCGAAGATGAGCTCTAGATGTTATGACACCAGGAAGCAAAGTGAGTGTGATTCTCGAGCAATGGCTGAGGTGGGTGGTGGAGGTTCAATCGGGCGGTCAGCCAAAGGAGTTTCTTCTTAGATTATGCAAGTCTCCCCCTCCATGGATTCCACTGCAGTAATTGCAGGGACACTGGTGTTGGGTTGGTCTTGGCACTCTGGAACAATGTAGAGGAGGGAGTCTGGCGGCACTGAAATTGGCTCCTCTGGAATTTCCTCCTCTACATAGGCCATGGGAGGCGAATTTGGCCCCTTATTCGCTCGAATCAATGCGGTCGAAGAAGCTTGTGGAATATTGTGAAGGCGTCTCTGCTTCACTACATAGCAATACCAAGAAGGACCCCTCTTGGGCTTTCCACGCTCTCGAGGCATGGAGAAGAAGGAAACCCAGACAAAACTTACCAGAAGAGTGCACATAGCTGGGAGACTGAACGAAGCAAAGCACAAATGCGAAAATTGAGCTGAGTGAAACGAGCAATAACAGACCTAGATAAAATGGAGGAGCACTAGGGGTGTTGACGTGGCCTTGCACACGCCTCTCGTACCCGTCATCATCTCTCCACAATAGCACACTAAGAGCTCCATTAAACCTGTGCGAGGGGCCTATCCAACCTGCCCTAGAGCGCGATAAATTTTTTCGTCCATCCAAGAATTGAAGGTGAGGGTGGCGACATGCCTCATAAATAGCTTGGGCTACATGTTAGCTGCGTGGCACCCCATCTGGGGAGGGACAATCACTTCGAGCGATTTCCATACATTGGCTCAGCAACGGGGGGACTGGGGAGATTCGAGCATCCAGTTGGATCATCTCCTCCTTTGAGGAAACTCCCTCATTAGCTAGGCGATTTGCTATCTTGTTTGCTTCTCTTTTCACATGTGAGAGGATTAGAGTAAGGTTGGCTTGAAGGAGGGATCTGAAGTCCTCCAGCAGTCCCATAAGTCTCCAGCTTGGGGAAACTTTCGAAGGGTGAGAGCCATGGATGATTTTTGAGACAAGTTGGATTATCACCCGGGAGCCCCCTTCCACTATGAGCTGATGGATGTTGTGATTGATTGCTAATTTGATACCCTTAATGAGGCTCCATAGTTTGACTGCATTGCTTGTGTTGAGCGCCAAGTAACCTGTTGTGATGTGTAGAATCCTGCCCGCATTATCTTGGAGAACTGCCCCAAATCCTGGAGGGGGTGGGGACCAGGAGAGAGGTAAGCAAGAGAGGTTGGACAGAAGAGGGGGGACCTAGTGGGGGTGGCCATTGAGGTTTAGTTTCCAAGCCGAGAAAATAAGACTTTATGAGGGATTACATTTCATATCCTCCTCTGTCCAATGCTCAACTTTGATTGTTTCCTGAATGAGGGTGAGGATCTTTTCCCAAGTATTGTGGGGAGGGGAGGAAGTAGAGAGGGAGATTCTTTTGTTTCTCTCTTTCCATATTTGCTAGACTATGAATCCTGGTAGTAATTTCTAGATGCGATCTAATATTTGGTTTTGATAGCTAATGGAGTCCAAGTGTTCAATAGTGCTAACAATACTTGCTTTGTTTCTATTGGAACGACGCATTATTTGCACTGCCATGTCCCAGATTATGTCACTTTGAGAGCATTGATTTAAGATGTGCTCCATTGTTTCCTCGTGTTGCCGACAGAGGAGGCATATCGAAGATCCCACAAAGTCCTGCTTTCGTAGGTTATCCCAAGTGAGTATGCAATTCTGGGCAATTAGTCAAAGAAAAATGGAGACTTTTGGCCATAATTTGGGGTTCCATATTTTATCCCAGATGTGCTCTTTAGGTTGCAAGTGGTACTTTTCCTGAAGATTATAGGCTTCTTTGATCGAGAAGTTACATGTTGGTGATTTTCCCCACCTGAGGATGTTCGGTTCTTCAATGATGCAGATCTTTCGATGTAAGGCCAAATCCCCCCAGGGTTGGGTGTTGTTGTCTTCTAGTATGTTTAGTCCATTGGGTTGAGTCTTCCATATGCGCCAGGGGTGTTGCGGGAAATTTTCCTTCCAAAGATCTTTTGCATGTAGTGTATCCATGAATTTCATTTGTTGATGAAGGGGACTTAGCTCTTCCATTGAGTGCAATGGTGGAAATTGTTGCCAGGAGTCTTGTCAAAACTCTCCATTTCGTATCTCCCAAAAAGCATGTTTCTGTATGAGAGGGCGATTGCACCAAGCTGCATTCCATATGTTGGATCCTTGAATCAGATCGTTTAGTTTGATGAGGAGGTCCTTGCTAGTGGTAGGTGCATATTTGAGCTTCTAGAGTTTAGCCCATAATTTTGTGGGGTGTTTGAGCCAGCGCCACCAAAGATTTTCCCCCATTATGCGATTGAGCTTTCCTTGATCCCTAAGACCCAATCCCCCCATTGATTTAGGCCTGCAGATTTTATCCCAGCCTACTAGAGCCCACTTCTTTTCTAGATGGTATCCATTCCAGAGAAAATTTCGTTGGATATTTTTGATGGCTTTTATAACTGACTATGGTGTTTCCAAGGCTGTAAATAGGTATGTCGGTAGTGCTTGAAGCACATATTTTAGAAGGACTAGTCTAGTTGCTAGGTTGAGAGAGTGAAAGGTCCAGTTGTTTAGACAGTTAGAGATGGATTGCAGGAGGCTATCCCAAGAGATGTTGCGAGTGGCTTCCCCCGTAAGGGGGATACTGAGATAGTTGGATGGAAGGGTGCTCTTGGGGATCCCCAGAAGTCTGGAGATGTGGGTTTGAATCCCCAATGGGGTATTGAAAAAGGAAATTTGTGATTTGTCTAGGCTTAGGGAGGTTCCCGAAGCTTCTACAAAATCTGTGAGAATGGTTTTGAGCTTGTTAGCCTCCTGGGCAGTATGGGTATTCATCAACAAGGTATCATCCAAAAATTTACTATGAGAGGCTGTCAGATGGATATTTTTAAGAAGAATACCTTTGAGGGAACCATCCTCAATTGAGGCATTAATGTAACGACCAAGGCCTTCAACCATTATGACAAAAAGGAAAGGGGAAAGGGGGTCCCCCTGACATATGCCTTTGGTGGGGGGGAAAGGCTGAGAGGGCACTCCATTAACTAGAATGGAGAAGAATGTTGAGGAAGTGAGTTGCATGATCCAAGCTATCCAAGTTGTGTCAAAGCCAAAGGCCTCGAGGAGGGAGCACATATAATGCCAACTTATTTTGTCAAAATCTTTTGAGAGATCAAGTTTGATGAACATACTTGGGGTACGATTTGACTTGAGTGAGTGTATAACCTCATGCGCAAGGATGACACTATCCATGATTTGACGTCCCTCGACATAGCCATATTGTTCCTTGGAGATGATGAAGGGCATGACTGGTTTGAGTTGTAGAGATATTACCTTTGTGATGATTTTGTAGATTACATTGCAGAGGGCAATGTGTTAGAACTGCTTTGGATGGGATACCCTTTATTCCTTTGGAATCAATGTGAGGAAAATGACATTGAAGGCCGATAGGACTTGTCCAGATGCTCTGGATTCCTCTACTACTTTCCAGACTTCTTTCATGATCATCGACCAACAATAGTGAAAAAATTTTGTTGTAAAGCCATCCGACCCTGAGGATTTTCCCAGTGGCATCTATTTAACTTCTTGATCGACTTCCTCTTGAGTGATCAGCCTCATCAGAGTTTCATTTTGTTCCTTTGTGATAAGGGAGGGGATGTTTTGGGTTTTCTTGCTTATGGACGACATTATATCCCTTAGGGGTTCCATTAGGAGGTCTTTGTAGTAGTCAACCAGTTTAGCTTCTATGCTTGCATGATCCAGAACGGGGTTTCCCTAGGCATCTTCTAGTTGGGTAATTCTATTGATGTATCGCTTGTGCACCATGGAGCGGTGGAAGAACTTGGTGTTCCTTTCTCCATCCTTAAGCCATTGTACCCTGGATTTCTATCTCTAAAGTATCTCCTCTTGTTTTTTACGCTCCTCTAGATATGTCGGTAGCTTTTCTTCCTTCTTTGTAGAGTCTACCGTCTATCCCTGTGAAATAAATTCTTGTTGCAGGTCCTCTAGATGCTGCTCGATCTCCTATTTTTTCTAGAAGATATTACCAAACATATTTTTGTTTTAGTTCTTTAGATTCCATTTGAATTTCTTTAGCCTTTGCTGAAACTTATACATGGAGGTGTCATGATCTATCTCTGCCCACCTCCACCAAGTTGTGGAAATTTCTCGAAAGTCTAGGTGGGTGAGCCAGAACTTTTCGAAACAGAAGGGTTTAAGCTTGGGTGTTGCTCCTGTATCTAACCAGAGAGAGACTGGTTAGTGATTTGAACTTGCTTTTGGGAGAATGTTGGCTTCCAACACCAGATCATCCAGTAATATTGATTCAGAGATGAGGAAGTGATCTAATCGGCTTGCGACATGATGGGTTCCAGATCTCAAGTTGGACCAAGTGAAAATCCCATTTCTGGTTTCTATGTCTATGAGTTTTAGTTGATCTATTAGTGATCTGAATTTACCACTGTCCTGATATAACCACTTTGTACCTCCATTGTTCTCCTCCAACGTAAGAATGATGTTGAAGTCTCCCCCTACTATCTAGTGCACAGATCCCAGCAGTGAACTTATTGTGGATATCATGTGTAGAAAATTTTCCTTGTCCTGGGAACTTTGTGGTCCATAGGCATTTGTTATCATTCCATCTTTGTTAGATCCTAAGGCCCTGAAGTGGACTGTGAATGTGCCAACCATGGAAAAAGGGTGATCTATTATGGTTATGCTAGGGTTACATGGAATGGATAAACCTCATGCATCACCATTTGAGTCTGTGTGAATGGAGTTACAATTCCTCCAACATCGCTGAAAGATGTCCTCATCTACTTCCCCAACGCATTTTTTTCCTGTAAAAGGAGGATGTCTGGATTCTCTGCACGAATATTGTCTCGAAGGATCCTTTGTTTGGACCTTCCATTAAGCCCCCTAATGTTCTAGGTGATGATCTTCATCATGATGAGTTGCATGGTGGGTAGAAGTACCCTTCCGTAAGCCAGTGGATCTGTCTCGAGTTAAGCATATAGTTTCCTACCTCTTTGATGAGTTAGTGTGTTGATTTTCAACCTCGACGTTTTCTCTCTCTTGGGGTGCACCTAGGCTCAAGTGTTGGATCTGAGGATATTCCTAGTCACGAAGTGGCCCCTACCATGGAATCAATCAATACTTTGTGCACTTTCCTGAGTTGTTCCACTGAGATGGTTTGCAACTCCTTTTTGTTGAATGCTTCCTCTAGTTTCTCCAGGTCAATCTCTGCTAGATCTTGATCATCCAACTGCATGAGAATTTCCCCACCATCCTATGGTTTATCCTCATTATGTTGGACTATGGGATATGTTTCTTGGTTCTATCCTTTTTTTGATGAGGCTGCTTGGCCTTTCCTTTATCATTGTCCTGATCGCCTTTCTTGTGCGGATTTTCCACCTCCTCTCCTTTTGGGAGCCAATTTAGGATATCAAACGAGTTGTTAATGGGGATCTTTTGGTTGCTTTCTTGATTGTTCTTTCTGTGACTGTTGTGTAGCCATCCTTTTTCTTTACATTCCCTGCTTTTGAGTTTTGAGTATTTAGAGGATAGTCACAGAAGAGGTGACCGTGCTCATGACATTTCCTGCAACGAAAGGGGATATGCTCATAATCAATGGTTTGATTCCACTCCTCATCCTTGTATTCTATAGTTATTGAGCTTGGTAAGGCCTTCGAGATATCCATGTAGACACATATTTGAGCATAAGAGGTGCATTTTCTTTGATTTGTTGCCTCTGAGGATTTTACATATCTTCCCATTGTATTCCTTATTCCCATGAGAATTCCTCAAGCCAGAATTCCCGGGGCAGGGAGTAGAGTTGGATCCATACTGGTGCCACGGTGAAATCCTCTTTCTCTGGGCTAAAGTGATCTATCCAGAATCTGAGGAAGATCCCTGCAGTGTTGTAGAAATATGGTCCATTGTCGAAGATCCGATCCTTATCCTCCAGGATATAGAGGAAGAACCCCTTGGAGCTAAGTTGAACTTCATAGTCCCCCTTTGGGTTCCATCAAGCTTTGATCCATCGCATGAGGTCCCTTTCCGATGGTCAGATACCCAGGAATTTCCCTATTAGCACATGCTCTTTCATGAACTGGGTGTGTTCCCCTACCCTGGTTGAGTTGATAGTATACCTGGGAGTTTCATCAAATTGGGGAATGCATTTTCCCGGTTCCCATCCTCGAGACTCCTTAGGATGAGACGTACTCGACTCTACCTCCATCTCTTTGTTGAAACCATGTTCTTTAGCGAGGAATTGTTCCCGCAGATGGGGCAATAGGTCAAAAGTCGGTCGCTTGGCTATGGTTCCCTCCCTATCATTCGCGAAAACATTCATGTATGAGGGGGGTTGTGCCCTCCCTAGATTCATTGCGATAGATCAGACTCTTCGGCCTAGTGGTAGCCTGCATGTCAAGGTGCAACAACTTCGTCTGCGGGAGATGGTGTTAGTCACATGCAAAGCAGAAGCTAGGGATTTCCAAAGTGCTCTTTGTCTATCCTTCATAAAAATCATTTAACCTCTTCGCAAAAATCGATATTCAAATGGGTTGTTAACATACCTTATCCATAAATTTAAAACCTCCATATGTGTATAAATTTATATTTTTGAAATTTCCATAGTATATGTTTGAATTTATATTTTTGAAATTCCAAATGTGTGTCAATTTATATCTTTCTTTGGATTTTACATTGATTGGAACTAACAACCTTAGTCATGCTATAAAAATATGCCATCTTAAATTTTTTTGTATTAGCCACCTATATATAATATAAACAAATATTTGTATAATTAATTAAAAAAACTAATTTTAAAAAGAAAAGTTATTTCCAAAAAAATCTTAAAAATACTAAAATTTGTGTTGTCATACGTATTATGGAAGTTAACAAATAAATGTTACAAAGGCTTGTAACTCTAAGGTGATTTTCATTTGGATTGTAAGATTTCTTGTCTATTAGTTATGGTTATATTTATTTTTTAACATAAAATTACTTTGGATTATTTAACATAAAACAAATTCTTTTAATTATTTGAAGAAATTTTTAGTTATTTAAAGCAAATCTAGGTTATTTAAATTTCTCTCATATATATTTTATAAAATATAAATTATAAAAAATAGATTTATAATTTATAATATTTTTTATTTAAATAATTTTTAATGTTTATATTTTTCCATAAAATTTATATTTATTATTATATAAATAATTTAAAATTTTAAAATTTATGAAATATAAATTATAAAAAACATATTTATAATTTATAAAATCTTTTATTTAAATAATTTTTAATGTTTATATTTTTTCATAAAAATTATATTTATTATTATTATTATTATTTAGTTTGTTAGTGTCATCTAGGACATCTAAGCTATCTTTAGTGATTGGATTTTTGGTCTCCTAATCTATGATATAAAATATATAAGACAATCACATTAACCAAATTTAATCAATCTTTAATTATTTAAAATAAATAGACCAATATTTGATTATTTAAAACAAACAGAGGTTATTTTTTTTTATAAGTTATATTAATTTTTTTTTTATGTTATTTGAAATTAAGTAAATATTTTTTTTATTTGCATACAAAAATTATAAAAATCATAGTTATAATTTTTAATCATTTTTATTCAAATAATTTTTAATGTTTTAAGCATTCTCATCCTTATTTATAAATTTTTAATATTTTTTATTTAAACAACTTTTAATTTTCTAAATATTTTCATCACTATCTTTTTTTTTAATCTAAAAAGGGACTTTATATTTATATATATGGAGAATAAAAGTACAATCGCACCAGAGAGGGCCAGCTATAACGGAAACCAGATCCCTCTTCAGTGAATATCTAAAAGTAGTCATGCAAGGGAGTCCTTACTAAGGGGCCGTCATAACAAAAACCAACCACCTCATTATAACAATTGAGAGACTATACGACATTAACAAGTTTGAAACATTCCAAACAAACCCTTGAGTTGAGACAAAAGTGGGGGAAGAATCATAATTACACAAAATGACTCAAGCAAAATGAGGACAAAACAAGTGAGCAAAGAAAAAACCAGAGAACGTAGATCAGAACCCGACAAATGTTTTTCTAGGCTTCTACGGATATTCCAAACGTTCCTTTCCCTTGCCTACCTTTCCAACCACAACATTGGGCTCATCCTCATCCTCGATCTGAATTGGGTAGGCACACGATCCTAGAGGGTTTGGGTGTTGGGCCTCCTGTCTGACCTAGAATTTGATTCCAAAATACAAACAACAGAAGAGATCAAATTTGTCGTCTAGGATTTCAATTGCCTAGAGGGTTATGTCATTATCTCTTTTAGCCTTGACCATAGCCTGGGAAACCATAGCTTTCACTACCCAGTACATTTCTGCCAGCTGAAAATACCTGGTTTCCCTAGTGTAGGTATATTTTGGGTCGTCCACCCATTACTGCACTTCACTTGCTATATTTGCGTATGAGGTTGAGTGGTGTTGATGCCTCACCTCTTTTTCAATTCCCACAACATATTGCCTTTCCTTCTCTGTACTCAGGTGCTTGAAGTGCATCTCATCCATCCATGTTGGTTGAGCTACCCTTGAACGATTTTCCGACCCTTTTGAAGAAGAGGGTTATGATTTCTTGCCTTTCTGCCTTGAACCCTTTCTGGCCATGGCTCTACTTATCCTAATTTTAGCTTCCTCGGAATTTGTCACTTGATTTTTCCTATGATCAGTCTGAACCCGAGCCCAGTTGCCTATACTAAGTTGTAATAAACACCATGAAGGAGTCGTGACGTTCTTCGTCTACCACTTCCAATTATCAAACGCACATTTCTTTCTATTCTTGGGGCGTCGGGTCCAATTCTTAGACACAACTTCCAATTTATTTACCAATATGTCCGACCCAAAGAGGGAAACATTCCCAAAGTAACATCGTCCTTTCCTCCTTGCAATGGAACGATTCATTATTCCTGTCACATGGTTCACCCAGGAGGAGGTTGTACATGCATTCCTTTCTCCTTGCTTCCCATAACTACCATGGTTATGAATCTCATTCTCCATCTGAACCTTACGCTTGCTCCCATTATCGTTCCTCACCTTCCTTTGATGTCAATACTCTACCTCGATCTACACTAAGAGGCCTTGTCCCATCCAGTATTCCGCTGAGGTATTGATATGCTCACTACATGAGACGCCTCGTCCCATCCATACATCCTCTATAGTACTCATCAAATTACTACATGAAGTTGGTTTGGTCGATATGAAAGTCGACCACTTCTATGGAACGATCCCTCCCATCCTGTTGTGTGTCTGTAGTGTCATGAGCGACAATTGTTTCCCCTATCTCATCATGGGTCCTAGTGGCTTGCTTTGTTTCGCCAGTTGGGTCCTTATCTTTTAGCCTCTCGATTGTTGTCCCAATACCTTTCTACGACTCCCCACCCGTTATCTCCTCCTCATCCCAACTCATGATGTGTCGTCTTGTCTCAATTTCATTTAATCTCGTGGATTTGTGCCAAGTGGTGTAGTTAGTGGGGTCCCCCAACTGCCACCTCGACGTTCAAGTATTCTGTTGGACTCCTACATTGGCCAAATAGTCTTTCACTGTGTTGGCGCTCCTTCTTTCTTGGGCTAGGATTATCACCTAGAAATGTTGGATCGTGTTGGAAACCTGCGTGCAACCATGAGATAGTCTCCAATTTGTGGAGATGTTTTATGGATTAGAGCCCTCTCTCAGATGCTTCAGATCCATTATGATAAGGAGAGAGTCTCCTTCCACCAACATACTCATTATTCCCTGGAGTTTGGCCATGTCCAAGCCTCTGATAATACCTTCCAGCTCCATGTCAATATTGGAGTTATACCCCAGATTGTTGGCGAACATGGCCACGATTATCCCTTATGAATCTCTCAAAATACTCCCCACTCCATATTTCCCAGGGTTGTCCTTGGATATGCTGTCAAAATTTAGCTTTATAGTTCCTTTTTCCGACGATTGCCAAGCTTGGTTTGTATTTTTTGTTTTGCGAGAAGGAGCTTTATTTGCTTGTTGGAAAGCCAGTTCTAAGTTCCACCATCTGAAAATGTCTTCTTCCTCCATAGGAAGAATTCAATCTTCTGACGTCCAAGTACTCAAAGCTATAGATTCTTTCACATTCTCTTTAATTTTGTTCCACACAAACTGGGTTGAAAGAGGATTTTGTTTAAAAATTCTTCTGTTTCTTTCTTTCCATAAGTTCCACATTACAATCCCTAGAAATATCTCCCAAGTTTTTTTTAGGATGGGGTTTTTGAACAGTTATACTAACCAATCGATGATCATGCTTGTTAGGTTGTCTTTGTCTCCCCTGGCTCTCCGGAACATCATTGCCCCATTATCCTAGATCCTTCTCGCTTCTCCGCATGTACAAAATATGTGGGTGAGGGTTTCCTTCGCCTCTCTGCATAACATGTAGATGGAGGGGCCTTCATACCCTTTCTTTCTTATTTTATCTCGTGTCAATACTTTCTTGGAGAGGATCAACCATAGAAAGGTTGCAATTTTGGGCCAAATCCCAAGTTTCCAGATGCATTGTCAGTCCTTTCTCCTATCTGTCTCTAACAAATTTGTTTCTTTTAAGTAGGCATCTTTAAATTTGAAGTTCCCCTCATCTTTGTTTCCACAACGGATAATATCCGACCCATTTTTAATTTTGATCTATTTAAGAGAGAGATCAGCTTTAATGTGGTTCCTGACCTTTGTGTCCAGGTGAACTGGACAATCTGCAGGTCTTTCCAAATTCTGTCATATTCCGAGTTTGGGGAACCTAAATTCTTCCAATATTGATGGGCCAGGGCCCATCCTTTTTCCATCATGGAGTTTATAGCTTGTTCCATCCCTTCTTGGTTTGCTAGGATTGGGAGTTGTTCCCATGAATCATCCCATAAGAGGGTCACCCTACCATTATGCACTTCCCAAAATCTTTCTTTTTGGACTAGCTTTCTATTCTGCCAGGAGGTATTCCATATGAGGGAGTTGTTGGA
>CBVK0100670549.1:0-16055 GCA_900067695.1 Picea abies | reverse complement strand
ATGAAAGGTCATGTCTCAAAGGACACGACTATTGGTAAAGGGCACCCCTGACGTGGGTATATAAGCAGGCCCTCATTCTCAATTGTAATTATCTCATTATATATCTTATATCTTATTATTCATTTATTGTTCCTATATGGATTACTTTGTTATATTCCAAGTATTTTGGATAATTCTTGTGTGAGCGAACTTTGTTCGTCTCAGGCAACTAAAGAGGGGGTTAATGGATGGGATAGGAAAAAAAATCGATCATACTTGGATAGATGGTCAACTAACACCATGATGAGAGATTTGTTTCTTGCCCTTGAAAGTCTCACAATAAATCCATGTTGATGTCTTCCCAAATGTTTGTTGGGATTGGAAGCTATTGCAACACCCCTAGTGTCTTTACTATATCCCCTTTGTGTCTTTGGCATGTGTCACATGTGGCCACAAAATCCCAAATTTCATTTTTCATCCCCTCCCAAAACAATGAGCGTTTAGTTCATTCATATGTTTTATGAAATCTAGAGTGACTAGCTACATGTGATGAATGAAATTCCTCTAATACTCTTCGTTTCAAGGATGAATTCTTTACCAAAACCATGCATCCTTTATATCACAATGTATCGAATTGCCATGTATACCCCTTAGGAGGGTTGGGATCATCATGAAGTCCTTGGATGAGTTGACGGGTAGTTTCATTTGTGACCCATTCAGTATGAGCATCCTCTAGCCAACCTAGAACTGGTAAAGATAAGGTGAATAGGGATCCATCATCTTCAAATTGCCGAGATAAGGCATCGACAACCACATTTATTTACCTTTCTTATAGATAATCTAATAGTCATACCCTAATATCTTGGTGACCCACTTATGTTGCTTCAATGAGGATAACCATTCTTCAACAAAGTACTTTAGATTCTGATGGTCAGTCTTGATATGGAAACATCACTCGAGGAGGTATGGGAACTAGGTCTCTATGACATGTAGGATGACCATCATTTATTTCTCATATATAGATTTACCCAAGTTGCGGTCACATAAATATTTATTGGTGAATGCTAAGGGGTTACCTTCTTGCATCAATACTACGCAAAGACCTCAAGCAAAGGCATCACATTCCAGGGAAAATTTCTTAGTAAAATATAACACTGCTAAGACTAGATTTGTGACATGGCATATTTTAAATTTGAGAAGGCTTGTTCTGCAACCTCATTCTAAACAAAGACATTCTTAAGGGAGATGCAATCTTTCCATAATTTTTCACAAACTTCCTATATTACCCTTCAAGGACTAAGAATCATTTCAATCTCTTCAAGGTTTTGGGACATGGAAAACCTTTCATAGCTAGAACTTACTTTGGATCAACTCATAGTCCCTCGTGGATGGCAAAGCAACCCAAATATTCAACCTCTAAAACCCCAAAAAAAATTTGGAGTGCTTTACAAATATTTGGTCTTGTAGGAGTTGCAAGGCTCTATCAACATGCTTGATGTGGGATTCCCATGTCTTGTTGTAGATCAAATATCATCAAAGAATACTTGCACAAAATTGCAAAGGAAGGGCCTAAAGATATAGTTCATGAGGTTCTGGAAGGTTGATGGAGCATTGCAAAGGCCAAAGGCATCATTAAAAACTCATAATTACCTTCATGTGTATGAGAAGTTGTCTTCTACATGCCTTCCTCTTTCATCTCGATATGGTGGTAGCCTGAGTGGAGGTCTACTTTTTTGAACAATTTGTCTCCATGGAGTTCATCCAAGAGGTCATCAATAATTGGAATAGGAAATTTGTCTTTGATCATCAACTTATTGAGAGCTCAAAAATCAGGATGCATGCACCAAGTACCTTTCTTATTTAATACCATAACCATTGGTGATGAATAAGGGGTAGTGCTGGGACATATGATTCCTGCCTCCAACAGTTCCCGAATAACTTTTTCAATTTCATTTTTTTGTGCAAAAGGGTGCCCATAAGAATGCACATTGGGTTCTTGAATACTTGGAATGAGGGGAATACCATGGTCATGTTCCCCACATGAAGGTGTAAACCATGTGGCAATTTAAAGATGTGTTGATGCTTAGAGAGAACCAATTGCAAATTTAGGAGAATTTCTAGTGGTGTGGTGTCGACTACCTGTATCGCATTTAATTATGATATAACACCCGAGTGGCCTTTCTATAACTACTTCTCCATACAAAAAGAGTTTATAATCTCATAGGAACCAGAGGTAATCCCCTTGAGGGTATGTTTTTTCCCTTCTCGCGTGAAGCACATGTACAATTCCTTGAAATCTATGGTGATTGGTCCCATTGGTCCCAAAGTGCGTAGCCATTCTACCCCAAGAACTGTATCACAACCAACCATTTCAATGGAAAACATGTGATTTTTGAGATCATACTCACCCATTTGTAGTTTCACATTTTCACATCCGCCCCCACATTTCATTGTACCACCATTAGCAATCATAATTTGAAAATTAGAGATGGGGTGTACATAACAATGGGTGTCTTGTGTCACTCTCCTATGTATAAAATTTTGTGTTCTACCACTGTAAATAAACACAATCACTTTGCAGTGCTTGATGTAGCCAATTAATTTCAAGGTTTGTGGTGTTGAGAAACCAGAGAGGGAATGGAGACAAATTTGGGGTTCCTCGGGAAGATATTGCAAGGGGATTCCTCTTCCATGGAGGTGGTGGTGTTTTCTAGAGCTAATTTAGGTGTAGAGTCCACTGGAATGTCCTTTGAGTAGTTATGTGGAGACACACCCATTTTAAATAATTCATATTCTTTACATTTGTGCCCTTTGAAATATTGTTCATCACAATTATAGCAAATATGGAGGCGTTGACATTCTACCATCTCTTATGGACATAACTTGTGAATGCAGACTGACCGTGAGCTAGAGGGACTGGGAGTAGTTTTCATTGCGGGTTTAGGGCAATTGTTGAATACAAGTCTCTTGAGTTGTGCATTGATCACTATCTCATCTTCTTTGGCTCTATCACAAGCTTCCAACCATGTTTGTGGGTGTTGCATCATGACATGTGATTTAGTTGCATCCTTGATTCCATTGGTGAAACATTCATTAAAAAATAAATAAGATTGACCCTCTATGCGGATAACCAATTGCTCAAATGATGTGATATATTCAATTACTATAAGATTGACCCTCTATGCGGATAACCAATTGCTCAAATGATGTGATATATTCAATTACTATACTTGTTTGGCATAACTTTTCCAGGCATCCCAAATGGTGAGTGTCTTGCTCAAAATGAGAAAAAAGTATCTGCACAAATTAGGTCCATGCAATGAATCCTTTATAATCCTTTGTATACCATTGCCACCACTGCTAGCATTCAACATCCAAATATAATACCCCTACATGTAGTTTGTGTAGGTAATCAATAATTCCATCGAGAGAGAAGTAATGTTCCATTTGGGTAACCCACCCTGAAGGATTTGGCACATCTAATTTGTTCATGTCCACCTTTGGAAAACATAGCCTTGAATTGTGATCTTGGAATGTGGTTTGGTGATTATTATAAAACATGGGTGTGCATTGTACTTCCAAAGTTGTGAATGCCTCTTTGGTTGGGTCAATGTGTGTATCGCTTACATGAAGACCCACACATGTTTCTACTACTATCAAGAGGCTGGTTTGTTTTGTCATTGCTTCTTTCACCTGTCGAAATGTAGTTGCAAGGGTGGTCATTATTTCTTCTAGCGATGTGCTCTGAGAGGATTGGTCCTGATATGGTGTGACTTGTTGTTGATTTTTGGAGCGGGCCATGTTGTGAGTTTGAACCATGGGACCAAAAAATAAAAAATATCATTGCAGTGAAAAAAATGAAAATTCCCCTTGGGTGTAGAGAGGTATGAATTTCATTGGCAGATTATAGAAGTTAAGGTTTGTAGGGGTTAGGGTTTGATCTGCCTAATGACAAATCACTTGTTATTTAAATATGAAACACATCTCTTGTTATAATCCAAGGGGGGCATATATAGTGATACACGTATATGATATGACCCCAAGGAGAGAATATATGGGGCTAAATGTACATGTAATGTGTAAATATATATGTAATAGGGTCGTTCTAATAGTAAAGGGGCCTCATGTGTAGGTGTGAAAAGGTATATATAGATATCATGTATTCATTATTGGGGACATGTGAATGGTGATGTATAAATGTATTTGGTTATGTGGAGGAGGTTCTCCTATTGTTTAAGGAGTTATTGCGTAAATCATCTCTGTTATGTATATTGGAGTTTTGCACCATGCTCACATTTCTATACATGGTGTGTACTTCTGTTATATTATGATATATTAAGCATTTGAATATGATATTGTATCATATATGTTTAGCCCTATATATTCCCCTCTCGAGTCATAACATCTCTAGTCTAAATAAAAATCTACTAAAATTTAAAGGCGCCTTGGCTTAGGAAATATCTCTAATACGATTTGTGGTGTTCCTTCACCCTTGAAAAATGAAATGTAACCAGGTATATAGAGAATCTAATTGAAAATTAATCAACAATAGGAGACAATAATATATAAACTGCAAAGAGACCCTTGAATATTACTAATGACAATAATAATGCAATGTTCACTTACCTCTTAAGGTGGGGTGACCTTCCATTAAGAAGAGATCCAAATACACGACACAAGACAAGACATTCTATTCACTCCTATGTCTTTGAATAACTTTTAGATAGAAAAAAACCCTAACTACTTGTGGTCTCATCATAAATGGGTACCAACTACCTAGTGGGCATTACAACGTGGACTCTCTTTACAATGAATAAATAACTATTACTATATGCTAGCCTTATTCAAAGAGTATGACCGCATACAATAACTAAATAACTACTATGTCACCCAAAGTAGTGAGGTTACGGTAACTAAATATTACTATCCATTGGATTTATTCAAAGAATATAGCCACATACAATAATTAACTAACTATTATGTCACCCAAAGTAGGGAGGTCAGGGTAGGACCCTAACATAAACACTATATGATGTGCAAGGAAACCATTATCCACACTGATCACCAACCACTGCAGTGTTTGTAGGCCCAAAGTAAGCTTCAACAAACTAGACACTGCAAGTGGATGGGATTTTTGCAGTGGTTTCATCTACTCATTAAATATAAGAAGGGTATCACTTATACATTGAAATACATGCTTCAATGCCACCCACATCCAAGATTACAACTTTCAGTACTCTTATGTACATTAAACATTTTACCCATGTTGCATACAAAGAGGCATACAACGAGGCATACACATAAGATGAGGACTTTAAAGAGATGTTTCAGTAGCTACAAGGCCAAATTCATGTAGAAGAAGGTGATGATAAGGATGATTATCATATCTAGAATGGGTTGCTCTACAAGATAGACAAGCCTTACGTTCCCAAAGGTGAAATATTGTAACTTATTAGAGAGGCTCATGCCTCCAAGGTTTCATGACATTTTGGAGTTGGGAAGACAATTTCCAACTTACAAAGGTATGTGAATTATCCCATAATGCAAGAAGACGTAACTCGATTTATTAAAGGATGCATACTTTATTGTATCAACAATCTTAGTAATATAAATAAAGTTTTACAACATCCCTTACCTATACCCACTAGACCCTGGGATAAAATCTCCATGTATTTAGCAGGTTGGTGGTTTTCCAACAAGTAGTAAGGGACATGACTATTTGTTTGTGTTAGTTGACAGGTTCAGGAAGATGTGCATTCTTATGCCTTGTAAAAAGACCATAAAAATACAATAAGCACAAACATGTTCTTTGAACAAGTTTGGGTGAACTTTGGGATACCAAGGAGCATCATGTCATATAGGGATGCTAGATTTATCAACACTTTTTGGACTACACTTTAGGAGAAGATGGACACCAAGTTGAAGAGATATTCAACTTTCCATCCATAGATAGACGGGTAGATAGAAGTAGTCAACATGACATTGGTTCAAATTTTTAGGGGTTATAATTAGAAGCATCCAAAGACTTAGGATGGAAATTTGATTTATATTCATCACTCTTATAATAAAGTGGCACATACTTCTATTGGTAAGTCCCCTTTTGAAATTTGCTTTGGGTATTTTCCGCCTTCATCCTTAGATCTTATATATGGACAAGAAGGAGGAGTGAGGGAAGACATCATAGGATATGCATTGAACGTATAAAAAAATGTTGAAAATATTAGGAAATATCATTTGCAAGTACAAGAGACATTGAAAAAGTCATAGGAAAAGTATAAGGTCCAACACAATCACCACAAAATTGAGAAAACATTCAAGGTGGGAGACGTAGTTTGGTTGCATCTAAATGAAGAAAGGCTACAAGGTCTTGGTAAGAAGATCAAGTCTCTACGGTATGGTCCTTTTGAAGTATTGGATAAGGTGCATGATAATTACTATAGACTTAGTCTATGCCCATATATGTGCATTTACCCAATAGTGAATGTGGAAAATTTGAACTCTAGGAGCCTTCCATGCTGGATCAGGAAACCAAGGAGTAGGTCCTACCAACCATAGAGGACTTAGCACTAAAAGCTCAGGAAGAGTTGGTATAAGATATACTTTTGAAGAAGAAGTCTAGAACTACCATACATGGGTAGCATGAACTTTGGCAGACAGGGTTCAAAGGACAAATTTCAAACAAGGCCAAATGGTACTTCAGGGAGAAAGTAGAGGAAAAAATTCCTCACCACATTCAATAAAAGATTTTAGGCACCAAAATCCTCCATAAATGGGGAGGTATAATCCATCATGGATCATTATATATTTTTTCATCTATATTGGTACTTTTTGGATGAAAAAATTGGAGGAATTGGCTTGTAGGGCCCAGTTTAGGGGCAGGTCCTAGTTTGGTGATTTGGGGTTTAGACCCTTCTAGAGCCAATTTGAGGCAACAAATAACACTTTTTTTGGTCAAATATTTGTTAGCATAACATGGAACACATCAACGTTATTGTACACATTGAAGGCTTTCCAATGGTGTGTAAATCACCTTAATCAGAGTTTCTATGTGAAAGCTATGACTATCGCAAGTTGACCTAGCCTGTTCACCATCGTGGTATTGAATGGATGCCATGCTAGCCCTCATTACTCATACATGTGGGGCTAGTCATGTGTGGACTTTTAATAATATTATAGGGGGTATAAAACCATAAAACTAACTAAGAGTTGAGGAATAGATAACCCTATTTGTAACCCTAGATGCTACCAAGCTATGTTAAATACTGGGCCACTATAAAGAGAAGGGGTTCCATTCTTTTTGCATTATTATTGTTCCATATTTGAGAAGATCATCTAGGAGAGGGATATTAAAGCATAAAAAAGAAGGTAGAATATTTTGTAGTAGCCATTCAAGACATAATGTACATGACAACTCCATAGTGAGTGCCCATTTCTTTGTACTTACATTTCACAGATGAGAAAAAGAGAGTAGAGCATAGGACTCACCTTCTAGTTGGATTTTTCTTGTATTGGGTTTCCCAGGTCACATCTTGTGTTCATTTCCATAAATTTTGCTCACTAAGATAGTAATAATAAATTAGATATCTAAGGTAATAAACTACATAATAAAACCCGTATGGGGTGTCAGGGATGAAAATCGACGTTCACCCAGACCTCAAGGTTGAATGGAAATTAGACGTAGAGGGAATTAATAACAAGATTATATGGAAGGTGGGTCAGGGGAATGACTTGGCAGAGTCAACAGGTATGATGGTGATACTTTCTTTGGGTGGAAATCTTGGACGAGGTATCGAGATAGTTGCCGGGATTGAAGAAATCGTAGACACTAATGATGATATCAACAAAGGTTTAGGAAGGCAACCAAAGCTCAAAAAATTAGCTCAAGATATTAATGGAAGGAAGGGAATAAACCCCAATCTCAAGGATCCACATGATTATACCTAGGTGTATTCACATGGCACCATATACCAACAACATGCGGAGGAGGAGCACCAACACTCTAGTCGTAGATTTAATGTTTAATGAAATTGATTAAGATTAAAGGCCACTTGGTAGAGGGAACTATTTACTTTGGCTAGATGGAAAATTGTATGTGTTGTAATTTTTATGCTAAGTCTGAAGGTTGGTGAGTTCGTAAGCAGCTCCAATAGAGGAGTGCAGTGGAGAAGAATTGGGACATTCAACTAGAAGGGGGGCCAAAGACCCTCACTCAGATTGCATAAACTAAATGTAGAACTTTCTTGGGTGTATGGGCAACATTGACTTCGAGGTAGGGGTACCCAAGAGGATATCACCTATAATACCCATGTTTCACCCATCTTGTAAATATAAATATAACTTGCCAAAAGACTATGGGAAGACTTAATCTGTGTGGATGTTGGAATTGATGAACCTTTTTGTTTTAAAAGTTAATGTATGTATTTCTGTTATTGAATAAAATGGATAGTGTTGCATAACCGCTGAAGGGGTTTGCCAAGGTAGATCATGATGCATGAGAGAGATGGTGAGGGGAACCAACAATGGTTGAGATGACCCACACCAGAGCAGTACTTTACTAGATTTAAAGTAATCAGACCCAGAACAGTCCTCTGACCGAGAAAAATAAATTACTAGTCAGGCTGGTAGTTGGGAAGTCCTCCTCAAGAGTCAATGAGGAAATGGGCAGAGTACCCATCTAAAAAAATTCCTAACCTGACCACGAAATGGGGATTTAGACCCACACGATATTTCATAGGAAGGTAAAAAAAGAAGGGAATTCATGGGGAGAGGGGGAGGATGCGAGGAAGATGAGTCACGTGACCATTTTATGAAGGAAGAGCATGTGCAACTCTCTGGTTCAAAAGATAAATGAAAAATGAGTTTGTTCTGGGTACAAGAATTGGCTGGGAAACATCTTTAGTCCAAGCTGATAAACGAGGTTGCAAGAAGATGAGTGACAGAGGAAGCACTCATTGCAGACCCCCTTGCTTGGTAAAGAGAGAAACGATCTGCTAAATTTCTGTGGGAAGAGGAGAGTGATTCTCCGTCCCTGGTTGTTGTTGAACAAGAAGGAAGAGTCTCTCTCAGAGCATCATGATCTATTTAGGGGATGGCCAATGGTAAATCTGTCTAGGAGTTGTTGTGCCTATGGTTGGGTGGAAAATGGCACCCCTCTCAACAATTTCTTCTCTATCTGGTTTCTTGATAAGTATTCTTATACCCTGTGCACTAGAATTGAAATGAGTGGTTGGATGTCCATGTCTATGACTATAATTTGCATTGTTTGATTAATTATTAGAAATGCTTATTGTTTTTCTATGAACCCCTGTATTTGAATGGTTTTTGTTTTCCTTTTCTTAGAAGCAGGAGAACTATTAGACATGGGTCTTCCGATGAATTTAGGAATAAGTTTACGGTCTCTGTGTTGGTTGGAAAATCCTTAAGGGACTTTTTCCGAAGGATTGATTTTGTAATGTAAGAGTCGGGACAGATTTCATTGGAGTACTTCAGTCCTGTCGATCCCTCAAATTCACCTTCGCAAGTTACTAAATTCAAGCTTTGTAGAGGGAGGGTGCCTCCTTCAAACCATTTGTCTCTGTGATCAAGGACTCATGTCCATGGACCTAACCAAATTACAGCTAAGAGTTGAGCGTGCAACCCCGAGACTTGTTAGGGAGTCCACATGACCAAGACCTTGGAACCCTTTGCTAAGTCCAAAAGGAGCTAAGCTATTTTGGCTTCAAAACTTTGTGATTCCGAAGCTCCGAGATGTTATGAATTTACAACCTTTGAATCCAATCGAAGGAAACCTACTGGTACGGTTTCCGATGAGGTTGATCGACATCTGGCAATTTACTTGAATGTGATAGTGGGACCTATCCCATTGTTAAACCTTGATCTAGTTACCGATCGTAAAGCAATGCAAATCATAGATATGAGGATCTTCAGGATCTTCCCTGATTGTTGGATCTACATCGCGGTCAGCCCAATGTTGACCACTCTGGGAGAAAGGGAGTGTTAAATGGGTGGAACCCCCAAATGTTGAACTCATGAAGTGATGAGAACCATAGATATAAGGATCTTCATGATCTTCCGTGACCATTGGATCTATGTCATGGTCTGTCTGACGTTGACCACTTCGAGAGAAAGGGAGTGTTAAATGGGTGGAACCCCCAAACACCAAACTTGAGAAGTGATGAGAACCCGTAATTCCAAGGATGCTTCAAGATCTTCTCTGACCATTAGATCTACCTCATGGTCAATCTGACATTGACCACTCCGGGAGAACAAGAGTGTTAAATGAGTGAAATCCCCGAATTCCAAATTCACGAAGAGATGGAGGCCATAGATCTATGGATCTACATGGACCTATCTCAACGGTGGGATAAAAGGGGTATTGGGAGGTTGCTGGCAGGAGTTCGGGCTTTGGAACTCCAAGTGATTTCACAGGAAGGAGAAGCTAGAGACTCCCAGAGGCTGTTAGTCCAGAGTGATGTGGCATGCTGACGTCACCTAGGGTGACGTGGACCCATGTTTGGCATGCCACATGTCACCTTGATTCATGCCTTTTACAAACCTTATATGCCAATTGGAACATGACACATGTCACCCATTAAAGGGGCCACATGTCATCTCCACCCTATGCCGCATGTTAATACCCCGATACATGCTTGCTTGGTCTAATAGCTGGTGGAATACCTCGAGGCACTAGGATCTTAGGACTTTGGGAAACTTGGGAAGTTGGGACGCTAGGGTTAGCTTGCCAAAGGCCCGAACCTACCTATCCCCGTATCTATGTTTAACGCACCACCACGTGTAAGTGTGGACCCTTCGGGAGTCTGAGTTTTAGAACTCTAGAGGTTTGGGGGTGGTATATTGGATGAGTCGAAAGGGTCGAAGTCCGAAGCCACGTGACATGATTCTGGGGTTTTGGGACTCCAGAGGATATGCATATAGAGAAAAGGGAGTTCAACAATGAAGCATTGAACATAAAAATCCCTTAAGAATATGCGTTAAACAAGGGTGAATCTCAGCCATTGGATTTAATGGTGGATGGGTTTCCACCATAGATGCATGAGTTCTAGGGAACTCCGGGACTTCGGGGAACAATCCTTGTAATCGCTCCTCCAACAACCATGTCATCGCTAAAGGGTGACAACCTTGGTCGAGTTCATGCCCGATGGAATGGTATGAATGAAGTGAACCCACGTGCGTGCCATGTGACCCTTGACTAATGACACCTGAAGAGATTTGGGAGGGTGTAACTTCCAATCTAGAGCTCGGATTCGAACATGGAAATAGTTGTTGGAAATCTCTTGATGAGCAGAAGAGGATGGAGATCCTGGTAAGAGGATTCGATATGATTAAGAAAAGAGAAATTTTGATGCCCCATCCCTAAAAAAGGTACTTAGGGGAAGGGTGTGTTACATCACCATCGGGGACATTCACCACCTGGGTCTTCATATCGCCAACCTGGTAATGAAGCCTCAATGTCAAGGGTGAAACATGAAGCCTTTGATGTGACATCCTCCTTCTATACTTCCTTTCCTCCATGATTCCAAGACAATATGGAAGAAGTAGAAGTAGTGGTTCACCAAGAGAGATTTATGATCATGGAACAGGAAGTGGAAAAATCAACAATTCATTGGATTCTAGACGTGGGGAATAATCAAGCAAGTGATGAAAAGTACTAGAATAAAGTGGAGCTGTATTGGCATGTGAAAATTCTCTTGGTTCATATGCTTCAGACTAGGGAGGAGGCACAAAATACAATGCAACTACAACTAGACAACCTTCACTTGATGATGCATGAAGTTCTTTCCCGCCTTTCCCAATCAACCATGGTGATGATGGCCTCATCCCTGAGAAGCACAACAAATTCAGCCCTGGAGCAGACCCAAGATCGGTCGGTGATGCCGCCAGGTCATTAAGCCTTGTTTAGTCTTAAGGTTTATTATAAATTATCAAGAACTTGTGGGCGAGGTGCCCATAACACGTACTATATAGGGTGTTTTTTTTTTCCCTAGATCTTAAGACTTTGTTTAAAATTTTTGGTCAAATAGTTTGGAATGATAAACTCTACCATTGCTACTAGTCTAGTTTCCCTAGTGGAAGACCAACAACAAAGGATTTTGCTTGTATGATATTTTGCTAACTTAATAGAATTTTTGTCCACCGTGCTTACAAAAAAAAAAAACTGCATAATAAAAGATTTCAGAATATTGTAAGATCTATTGTGATGAACTGTTCCAATGGAATATCCATGATAATTTATAGATCAATATATAAATGCACTGTTGAGTTAAATCTATGTACAAAACATCACCAACCCATTGGTGCTTTGGGAAATGTACAAAGGCACTGCTACCACATAAGCTTGTCAGAGCCCCATGGGTTTGTGTTTTCTACCTAGGTATGTAATGTTGTGTGTCTCTTATCCTTTCACAGGCCCAATCTTAAGTTTTTCCTCTTGGCTTGTAGTTTTTCTTCTGTTAGCCTTCTTCTATTTGATCAACCCGTTTTCCCTTGATTGGCTTGCCTAAGAAGTATTGACCCTCTGCTTTGCTGTTTTCTCTAAGGTTGATCACTTCCCTCTTTTCCTCTATCACTGATCATTTTGGTTTCCCAAGCCCTTAGTCAGTCATCCAAATATTTGTTTATAGAGGCCACAACTGTAAGCATAAATCACAACACTCAGAGTGGTCTGATATGGACTCAAATCAAGCGAGCGAGCAAGTTCAATCTTTCAGCGACGAATGATAATTACAGGAATCGGGAGTTTGGAATGTTGTTTAAGTTATTTGTAAAAGATCTGAAACCCCGAAATCCGAAATCAATAGGAGTAATTTGATCCAACATGATGCATGGAACCGGATCCGAGATGCGGAGAAAGTCATTTCGGGAAAAATGAAGTGAGGAATGCGCAGATTTCTCGAGTCCCAAAATGCCGAAGTCCCAAAATGTCGATATTCATTTGGGCCGTCCGATTCAAAGGGACACAGGGTGCATGATCTGATAAATTGCGATTTAACGACTTGGAGGTTTTAGCAGGGAGCACAAAATAGATTCGCAAAACGTGAAGTCGCGAAGCGACCAGGAATTGGGCCCATGATCATAGCCCGTGGTTATATGTGAAGCAGGGCCATAAAGAAGGATAAGCACCTATTTGAGTGGCATCCAGCTGGGGTTTTTGAGCGAGCATCCTAGATGTTAAATTCAAAGAAAGTATGACTGTCAATATGGATGGGCTATTTCGTAGATTCGAGCATTGGGATATTTTGAATATGGTAAGGAAAATACTCTTGAAATGAGAATTCCCTCAATTTCACGTAGGAGCCCCAGGCCATGGCTTGAGGTCACATGAAGTGATGGAGAGAAGTTGCGCGAAGGCCGAAAGCATTCATATTGTTCACAGAGGAATATCTGCGTGGTCTCGAGGTGCTGGGGTTGAATTGAAGGAGTCGTGAACGTCTCTTGGAGAAGTCATGGGTGTCAGGTCTCTTCTCGATCTCGATAAAATTAGTTAATGGAAATGGGGGAGGTGGTTGAAACCTCATTTCACCCTATAAATGGAAAGTATGGAAAAGTTGGCCATGGAGGCAGAGTGTCAGTGCAAAGTCCCCATGTAAACAAATGCTCCTGCAAAGCCCATACTGATCTGAGCTGGCGTTCGACAGAATAATGCAAGTGCATCCTGACAGAAAATGATACAGACGCAAATCTTTAATTTCTATAACCATGTCACACTCTTGGTGGTGGCAAGTTGTTCTGAGTATAAATACTCAGTTTTGATATTTTGCTAAGGTTGATGGTTGAGCTAATCTCCCGATTGTAAAGTTTTAATGAAGCCTCTGGTTCTCTGGTTATGTGTTACCATTTGAAACTTCTTGTTTAATGAAAATCAACTTTCTTATTTTCTCTTTAGCTTTTGATATTGAAGACTCGAGCATGGATGATCCAGTTGAGTTGTTGTGACTGTATTGTAATGTATGTTTGATTGCAATAGTGTTATGGAACTTTCATTTTCTTGAAGTTTTGGGTTCAAGAGGATCTTGTATTCGAAGCTTTTCCTCCTAGGGATACTGGAAGACCGGATGTCCATAAAAAACCTCTACATTTTCTCCTCAAGTTCTTCATCTTACTCACCCTTATTACAACTTACTGAATGAAGTTGGATCAAGACCTTACCTACTCTCACATACCAACCTAATTTTTTAAGTTAAAACGATATCATCATGAGTTTGCATCCATTAGACCCCCTTAACTTTATTCATTGTGACATAAACTGATGGGTACTGGGATTACCATTGTCGTAATCCAGAGGTGACTTCTAGTGCTAACATTTTTGGTGCCGTTGCCATGGATGAATTGAATATTTTCCATGGGATTGAACGACAACGAGATTCTAATTCTGAGGGTGTATCATATATCAGAACCATTGAAGATTGCAACCTACACCTGATGACTCCACCATTTCAGCTGTGGCTTCCAGAGGTAGACACATGAGGTCAACTCTACAACTTCCTTTAGTGACACCTGAAGCTGATCCAGAGAAAATTATTAGAAAAAAAAATACCCTTCAAGAAGGTATTTTAGTTGCTAAACCAAGTATTTCTGATGATTTTCACCATCTTCATTTAGAAACTCCAATAGCTGCTTCTCCTTTCCCTATTACACCATCTGTTGGAACTTCTAGAAGTTTAAATTTTGGGATTTTTCCTACTGATTATATCTCTTATAGTTTCACCACTCCTCCTCTAGTTAAATTTGTTGCTTTTACAGAGAGGGAAACCTCTGTTCCCTTGAGCCCTGAGGCCTTTTCTCCAGATCCTCATTTGTTTCCCTTTGTTCCCAGAAGCACACCTCCAATATCACCTGTCCGAACTCCTTCCCCTCCCGGTTCTCCTCCTGTTCACACTCTAATGGTAGGATCTAATCCCCCTAGAAATATAATGGATGCTATATTAGCTACCACATACACCCCTCTCATTTTTCCTTAGCCTCTTAATGCCCTACCAACTGGTGGATACCTTAAGTAGCTGCCTAAGTTTGCCGGGGGGGATATATTACTGCAGAGGAGCACCTTACAACTTTCTATAGTTATGCTGATAACTTTGTCATAGTAAATGAAGATGTGTGGATGAGGATCTTTGTCCATAGCTTTGATAGAGAGGCTAGGAAGTGGTTTAGATCCCTTTCTCCTAGATCCATTGATGGAATTGAGGATTTAGATGATGTCTTCCTGAGACAACGGGGGGGATAAAAAGGACTTCATGTATTATATTACAACATTCGAGTCCCTAAGGAGAAAAGAGGGAGAATTTGTCTCTGATTTCTCCAAAAGATTCAACAAAATGTACAATAAGATCCTTGCTGAGATAAATCCTATAGAGGCCTCTGCCAAAATTACCTATGCTAGTGATTTTCACCCTAACTTCTGCCTCTTGTTAAGAGAGAGAAGATCTACCTCCTTGGCTCATATGCAAGATGCAACCCTGGAAGTAGAGTCCAACGTATTGGAAATTGACTGACTCAGGAATAAGGTTGATAGAGATAGAGGAAAGGGGAGGTCTGAAGCTTCAACCTCTAGTTCCTCTACTGCTCCCCCTAAAATGGATGAAGTAACCAAGTTACTAAAATCACTTTCAACTAGAATGGAGAGATTGGATTTGGAGGGGAAGAAAACATACAAAAATCCTCAAAATGGTGATAACAGAGGCAACTTCAGGAGGCCTAATAACAATGCTCCTTAGATTATCCAAAAGGAACAAAGGAACAAAGATGTAGAATATTAGAAAGTCTAGATTCCTCTCCAAAACAATCTTGTTATGAATGATGAAGGAGAGGAAGAAGACCTTGATCCATAAATCCACTGTCTTGGAGACACATCCTCTTTTCCTTACTTAACTCAATTGGCATATGAGGAGGCTCTCACGGACAACCAATTAAATGAGCTGAGCAAGGGGGATAAGGCCAACGACAACCCAAATAGATACAATCTCAAGTCCAAAAAGCAAGGAGGAAATCTTGATGTTCCTGATCAGCCTATGTTATAACCCTAAATTGCACTACACATGCTTACCTAGCATCAGGCCAAC
>CBVK0100670548.1:0-16055 GCA_900067695.1 Picea abies | reverse complement strand
AATAGAGATGAGATTACATTTGAAGATAGTGGGAGCAACAATTTAGAAGTCAACCATTGGTGGATCATTTCCTTTGAAGAACAAGTCAACATTTGCAGCTCAAAGGGAAGGAAAGAAGAATGATGCATTGGCTCTCAAGACCATTCTTAGTGGACTCTCAAGCCCTATCAAAGAGAGCATAGGACAATGCACTTCCGCCAAGGATCTATGGCTAAAGTTAGAGGAGACATGTCAAAACAAGAAAGAAGATATTGAAGACCACTCCATCAAGATCATTAAAGGTAAAGAATCTCCAAAAACTCTTGAATGCATTATTTCTAAATGTGATCTTGAAAACATTTCAAATGAAGACAAAGAATCAAGTGATGATGTTAGCACAAATGAAGATCTTGAAGACATTTCAAATGAAGGCAAAGAATCATGTGATAATGTTGACAAAAGGGAAGATCTTGAAGATACTTCAAATAAAGGTAAAGAATCCTCAAAGACCCTTGATTGCAATGATTCAAAATGTGATGATGTTGAATTTTTCTCAAGTGAAGAAGAAGATTTAGAAACAGTTTGTGAAAAGTTTGATGGTAGTTATCCCATGGAAATAATAGAAGAAAATATATTAGAAATTCAAAAGGAAGTTGAAGAGGGTTTATATAGATATAGCAGTGATCATTTTTATACACAGTATAATTATCTTTTGGATAACACTAATAAGTTTCTTAGGAGGAATCAAAGGCACATCTTGAAGTTAAAGGAAATGCTCAAAGAACAAGAAGACAACAATAAGACTCAATTAGAAGAAAAGGAAGAAGAGATCACAAGACTAAAGAATGGAAAATAAAATATGAATGTAGATGATGAGAATAGCAAAAGTTTTGAAACTATTGTCCGTCTCAATACCCAAATTGAAGAAGCCAAAAGGATAGAGGAACTATTGAAGAATCAAATAAAAGAAAAGGAAGAGTCATGTTGTAAGTTAGAAGCTGAAATTGTTGATCTTAGAAAGAAAGTGGAGAAGTCAAATAAATTCTTGAATAGCTCACTAATCTTGGATGAGATCTTGGAAAGTCAAAGATCACCATATGATAAATCAAGTCTTGGATACAAAAAGGAAGCTACAAATGTGGAAGCAAGCACCTCAAAGAAGCATGAGGTAAGTCCATCAAAGAAGGAAGGCAATGCTGCAAAACAACCATCTACACAAGGCAAAGAAAAATTCAAAAGAACAAAGCAAGGAAGATATCAAGAGGTTGTTCTTGGGACACCAAAGCAAAGGTATGAAAGTATTTTTCATGGGCATTGTTATTCATGTAATGGATATGATCACAAAGATTTTGAATGTAGATCTTATGAAAGGAGATATAATGGTAGATTTTATAACACCACGAGGTGTTGGATATGTGATCAAGTAGGACACATTGTTGTTCACTGTAACACCATTAGATTCTACAACTGTAGTGGATTTGGCGACAAATCCCAGGAGCGTTGGAACACAAGAACACAGTCCATGATGAGGACTTCAAATAGCATGGCTAGAAGAAGGAATGAAGTAATAAAGGAAGACATATTTCAAAATATGGATGCTCAGAGATCAAGTTCTGAGGAGCAAAGACATCTATAGAAGTGGGTGAAGAAGACAGAGTAGCCAGATCAGAATGAAAGATTGAAGGGGAGTTCAAGTGTGTTATCTACTGAGGAATATACAAGTGGAAGTGGTATCAGTTGCATACATATGCAAGCTGACCTTGAATAGGTCATGTACATACACGCTCTGTTGTGTAGCAAGACACGTATATGTGGAATAGCCTTGGGAAAAAGGAAATGCACATGGTTTGCAGCTTGATGTAATGATATAACTCTATGATGCAGGGGATGACATAGTTTGTTGCAGGTTCTAACACTATTTGTTGCAGGCTTAAATGTTCAGCTTTTGGATTATGTAAAATAAAATCTCGAGTGCATGGCACTAACCTATAAGTATGTATTGATGCATTTTTGCTAGTTATAACAGTGGAGTTATGGCACCTTGGTCATGTAATGTATCTTGATTGGAAGCTTACTTATTCAAAAACCTGATACATGCTTTTGGCTTATGGATGGGATACATATTGGGACATGAAGTTGGTGAGT
The DNA here is from genome assembly GCA_900067695.1 of Picea abies. Classification (NCBI taxonomy): domain Eukaryota; kingdom Viridiplantae; phylum Streptophyta; class Pinopsida; order Pinales; family Pinaceae; genus Picea; species Picea abies. The sequence continues at coordinate 13,931 of CBVK0100670548.1, read as the reverse complement.
TGATGAAGTGATCATGTTATACATCATTGATGAGTCATGGCTTGATCTATAGTTTATGCATGATTGGTACATTGGTAGAGGCACCTACTAGTAGTTTGATTTACACATGTTTTATGGAGGATTTGACATACAAATATGGGATTCATCATTTTGTGGTATTGATGCATGGCGATGTTTGGTACACTCATATATGGTATATGCTCGATTGGTATTACTTGATTAGCACAACAATTGGTATTTTTTTGATACATGGTTATGGTACTTGGTTCATGAAGGAGACATATCATGAGTGATATGACACTTGTTTGGCATATTGGTAGATGCACATGGTTGATACATTCCATGGATGATATCTTATGGAACATTGTATGGTATTGATGTACATGGTTGATGTACATGGGTTTTGTGCATTGTGGGCAAATTTCGGTACATGATGTACTTGGTTGATGATTCTTTATTTTATTGTTGACATATCTTTTGTTTCATGATGTATGGTATGGCACAAGTTTGATGCATAAACAGGTTCAAGGATCATCATAAAGAGAATGGTTGATCTATGATCCAGTTGAAGATAGGGGGAGACATACCCATAGGGGGATTCATTCTTATTCCCATGATTCTAGGAGGAGATATTTATTAGATGCATACCTAGAAAAGAGACCTATATTTGAAGAAAGAGCATAGAGGCATAATTCCAAGGGGAGTGATGGTCACAAGGGGAGTATGAGAGATGTATCTTCAACATTACATCAGAGTGATATCCCTTGTTCAAAAGGGGAGATATTATTCAGAGGAAGATCAAAGGTATTCAGACAGGGGGATAAGCCCCAAGGAGAGTTCAAGCAGGGGGAGCAGCCCCAAGGAGAGAAGACCCTTTGCCATTGATGTCAAAGGGGGAGAGATAGTCACATTGATGTGATTGATGTTTAATGGGGAGAGATAGTCATAAATGATGAGGAAAAATAGTCACATTGATATGATTGATGACTATAGATGTAGAACATGAATTCTCTACATGTTGACATCAATGTTGGTATTGCCATCAATGCCAAAGGGGGATATTGTTGGATCATGTTGTCATTGATGCCAATGGTTTGATTGATTGATGTCAAGTGATTAAATGATTGATTGATGTCAATGGATTGATTGATAGGCCTGATTGATTGATGAACAATGTATATGTATTGTCCTTGATGAGAATGATAGATGTCAAGTGGAAACCAATCGATTTAAGATGTTATCATTGATATGATGCGTAGATGAAGATGGTTCAATGAGTTTTCATTGATATATGATGCATAGTTTGTTTGATGAAAAGATGACTCATTATTCTCTTGTCATGGTACAAATGGATGAACTCCAAAGTGGTCCCCTTATGGTGAAATCCCTCACAGGAAAACACTTTGCGGTTGAGTTATGGTTGAGAGTACCCATTCTTGTATGTGGAATAAAGAGAGGAAGATCAATGATTTTGTTGGTGAAACTATCCTAGATGGATAGTGCTTGTCATTCCATTTCCGGTGGTATGTGGAATGTCACATAACTCCTCACGGTTTGAGAGTTATGGCCCTACAAAGTTGAAGGACCCCCATATGATGGCTTCAAGCCCCATGAGGTCAAAAGAAGTCGAAGTGCCTTAAAAGAAGAAATCATTATTTAAATGATAAAGTAAAGTGACAAAGTCAAGGTGGATTATTTAAATAATAAATAAAAGTGACAAAATCAAGAAGGAATATTTAAATGATAAAGATTGGAGAACTTTCTATTTATGGAAAGTGGTTTACCCTAAAATAAGGAAAATAGATTAAGTTACGTAGAAATGGGTTAAGTGACCTAGAGGATGAAAGTATAAATAAGATAACAATGGTCTCTTGTAAGATATCATTTTTGTGGATCAATGGAGAGCTTCTTGTGAGATTATATTTTGGAGTGTTGATGGAGAGATTCTTGTGAGAGCATCTTTGGTGTGGATCTCTTGAGTATGATTGAAGATCTATTATGAGAAAGAGAGCGTGAAGAGGATCTCATGGACACGTCAAAGTTTCGACAATATCAGAGATCTTGACGGAAAAAGACTTGAAGTTTCAGAAACCCTAGTTTATGATGTGTACGCGGGTTGTAATGGGCCAGGGCATGTACATATGCAGGCTATATGAGGACATGGCGCATATAGTGGATAAAATCATGGAGATTTATGTTTGATATGATGACTAGCTGTTGAAGACTGAAGCAGGTTCCAGATCTGCATTCCATGGGCTCAGATATGTCACCGAGACACTGGTATGGTTACATTATTGTCTTGATGGATAGTATTGCTTGTTGTGTTGTGAATTCTTAGGGAATTCTTGGTATGGTTGTTGTGATGTGGTTTATGCTGGTTGATGGAGTGAGTAGTACTCTTGTGGTTCAGTTGTGATATGATTGCTATGGTATACTAGTTTCTTATACATTATTGAGTTAGAATTCATATTGATTGGTTGTGGAGCATGAGTAAGCTAATGGAGAGCTTGGATGTGTTTTGGTCAGTTTGGATAGTGGAAGATAGAATAAATTTTTCTTCCAGGTTGCAGAGGATTTGAGACTGTGATGAGAAAAGAAAAACTCTAGTTTCTCAGAAGTATACGCATGATTCATTGTATACTAGCTGCATACATATGTGGGTTGTAGTGAGCCAGAGCGCGTACACACGCAGGATGCACTACTGACAAGTCGCATACCTATTGCAGATTGATATTTTTTGAGGATTGTTGCCTCATCTTAGTTGGTGTTGAGGGTGTAAGTTGAGTCTTGCATTATACAACTGGTGCTCTTGTAGAGTTGTACTCTAGTCAGTTGTTGTTGAAAAACCCCAAGGATTGTAGTCCATAATAAAAAGAAAATTGTACATACATCTTGTGTTCGTTGTGTTCCTTGTGGTGATGACTTATTGATGATCTATGTTGCTGATATATGTTCACATCTAACTAGTTATAAATGACAGCAATGAGTAATGAGTAAAAGTTGAATATTAACTAATGAGTTTTGTGTAAGAGGGAAGTTTTTGTAAAAAGATCCCCACACTCATTCACCCCCCCCTCTAAGTGTGGTAAGTGTGTCCAACATAAACCCACTTAATATTAAGTAAACTATACTCAATGTTGAGTATACCCTACCTACCCATATTGAGTAAACCTACCCATTTGTTTCTCTATAGTGGCAGGATAATTAATACTTTTGGTTTTATACTACAAACTATAATGGAACTCAACAAAGCATGGTTAATACTAAATATGTCATGTATATTGAAATGCATTTGTCTAGTTGCACTATCAAATACATGATCAATGTCAAAGAGAAGCACTAGGAACTATGTTAATCTCTATTGAGAATACTTATTCATAATGGCACATTAGATTACTAGGAAACAAACTCCCAGAATGAACAAAGTAATTATAAATTCCCTAAAAGTAGAGAATAGATAGTGTTTTTTTTGTATATAAACCTATAATATTTATTGATGGTCATGAAAGTATGTAAAAGATCACATGCTTCCCATTTTACATAACTCATATTTAGTAGCATGGACTTGGTACGATGTCTACCATGAAAAAATGTATTTTTGGGTTCTAGTAGAGATTTCCACTATGTTGTAAATCTTGTGGACCAATTAGTAGGAAATGCCCAACATCGCATCTCTTTATTGACCATATTCCCCATCCTAGATGGACATTAAAAGAAATTATTTATATGGAAAAAAATATGGATAAGACTAGTCTATAGAATTTCCAAGCCCAATATCTCCACCAAGTGTCATGGATTTTATTTGCTAATTCAGGAAATTTTTCATCAAGAGTTTAGATATTTCTCATAGGAAAAATAATGTCAATTACACAAATGATTATGGTTTAAAATAATGAAAAAAAATGTTATTGTGGGCTATCTACATCTATATGTGCATGTGCAATGTTAACATGAAGGATGGTTGAAAGAGAGCAATACAAATTTTGTTAGATATAAAAATTACAATTTTGTCCATCCAAAATCTCTATATTTTGAGAAGAAGAATGTCGCACTACAAGGAAAGTCGTATTTTGTAGAAGCAATCCTCTGTGTTCTTCATATCTATGTAAAGGTGGTTGCATGGAGGTTTTAGTGAAGGTCCTTTTCATTGTGCCTTAAACTGCTCAGGAACGCGGGTGCTCTATTATAACATATGCACCAGTGCGCTTATATATCTAAATGCACTACACATAGAAATTCAAAAAATGTCCTCTCACGCTCAAAGTTTGTAAAACATTATATTTAAAAAACAAATGCTACATAGTATGTAGTAGATAGATAAATACCTTAATGCTCAGTAGCACATACAACAACACCAATGCATATTGGTACATAGTGCACTAATTTAGTGTTAAATAAAATATCCATTTTTTTTCAAATATTGTTTTAAAAAAATTAGTTTCTGATGTGTTTTGTGCCTTCCAATGCACCGATTCACACAATATCATAATCAACACATTAAGGTTAATAAGTATAGAAAAAAGCATTTATCGATGCCCCATAGTCATATAAGCACAATCAATCTTAGTGATCATACTAAGCACACCACGATAAGATTAAGTTAAAAAAATACTAAACCACATTCAAATTTTGTGTTTGTAACACATATTATTTTAAAAAAATTATTACACAGTGCACCCTAAACCTATAACTTCCCTAGTGCATCTTTATACATGGCACACCACTATGTGGTTAAATAGAAAATAATATTTAAAATAATTAGTTTGCATTGCTTATGAACCATATAAATTCCCTTATGCGTAACCCCACTTGGCACATTACTGAATTTTTATTTTATTTTTTTTAAATCACTTTTTGGTTACTATTGAGGCCTCAACTAGCACAAAGTACTTATACTTCAATATTTCCCTTTTTAATCTTATTACATGAGCTATGTCACTACATTTTTACTTCTTGACTTGCCTCCTTTAAAAATTTGATGTTTCAAAGGTTATGAACTTATGAATTCTTTTATGAATTGTATGAAGGTTTGGATGAGAATATAATGTTGGAGTTTTCCCTTATGGTTTTGAATATAGATTGTTTAATGTTTTGCAACATGCTATCATTATTAGTCTCTTTTGTAGGCATAGAGGGACTATAGTGATCAATGATTCATTGACTTCATATTAGTTTGTCCTTTGACCACAAATATTTGCATAATATCTATTGTTGGAACTAGGTAACTAAAAACAGAAAATTTTATATAATAAAAAGTACCATATATGTCATGATCTGATTGGATAAAAGATTGGAGGTCTTATTGTCGTCTTCGCTATTCTCAATGTTTTATATGTTGGCATATCCAAACTTTTTGATCGTATACAGTCTTTTTTAATCATATATTTTCTTATGCATTGCTTGAAGGTGGATTAATGCTAGCATTAGTTCGAATGTTTGTCTTAGCACTTTTTGCTAGCTAAATTTATCCCAATGTTTGATATGCTATCAAATCTAAAGTTTGTCCTTCGAATACATTTTATACTTTTCGAAGCGACCTGATTTGAGGTCTTATTATTAGTATTGCACATGGATAGTATAATAAAATTATTATTATTATTATTATTATTATTATTGTATTAATATTACTATGTGTGATTTTTTCTTTATTGTTGCGTTCTTCGAGAGTCTTTATCATTATTGCATATGTAAACAGGCCTGCCACAGTACATTCTTTATTAAAAAATTTCATAGGGCGACGCCCTTCGATGGTTCTAACAGTCTTAAGTGTTTACCTAACAGGTCTCCCAGCCTTAAATGTTTATTGTACATATGTGTTGCAATACAGTTCCATTCCATTTTTTTTATAATGTTGTTTGCAGTGAAATTGTACAAAATTGTTCCCCACCAGCATCATTGGTTCAGTGGTTGACGCTTGTTCATTGGTTCATTCCATGCTTCTTGCTCTTATTTGATTCAATTTTGCAAAGTTGAGGTCCTGCAGTTGTAGTTGGACCTCTTCATGGTTGTTCACTAGTTTGTTGTTCTTCAACTTTGCAAGTTGTTGGACCTATTTTTGTGGTTTGCAAGTTTTGGGGCTAAGCTCTTATCATCCCTCGTTGACGATTAAGTTTTCATGCCATCGTTTTTTTGCTATTCCTTTTTTTCTACTTTGCGTTTTCCACCTTGCACGTAAGCTTTTTCAATGGTAGGAGTCCCTGCCTCGAAATTTTGTTGCAGAACAAATTTTTGTGTGGTTTTATTTTCTGTTCCTAGAAACCATGCTGCCATGTCCTGCATATTGTGCCATATCTATTTCAAAAATTTCAATGCAAAGGGGTTTAGAACAGGGAATGCTTTTATTCTCTGGGTCAAAAAACTGCATCCACCTATTTCCTTTGTCTCGTCCTTTCTATTTTGCAAAAAAATTTCTACCTCTGAGAAGCTTGTAGGATGCACACCATGAATAGGTTCAAATCGGTCTTTGTGCTCAGCAAATTTATAGTGCTATTTATTTGCGTTGTTTCTTCTGTTTGGTTCACTTTTTAGTGTAGGTTTGTTTTATTGTCATCTGTTGTGGCGACTAGGGGGAATTGAATTTGACAAGAATAAGGTTGAAGGATACATACCAGGATTGGTACGCAGTTCCGTGCTTGTAGTTTTCTATTTTACTTATTTTTTTGTTTTATTCTTTTTTTCCCCTTTTCTCTGTTTTCATACAAACTGAAAGTAGCTAAGAAACAACTTGAAAATCACAGTTCAAGAGATGAAACAAGTAATATATGTTGAGTCTTATGAAATATATACACACTCCATTATACATGACAGCATTGACGAGGTGGTGCATAACAATGGGATTTTTAGATTGGATGCATTCTTGTATACTATAGGATATTGCCTTTTCAATGCATTTCAGGTTCTACTACATTTTCGTTATTCCTCGACCGACCTGCACAATGGATTGATAGATTATTTCTTGGGTTGTTTAAAAAATGGTGACGCTCAAGCATTGGAGTCGTATGAATACGATCTAGAATCTGATTTTCTTCGGTAGTTGCATGGAATACATGATGTCTCTACGTATTTTTCAAAGATGTGGTTGTATTCATCTCCAATTCTTCTTGCACATGAGAGGGGACTTTGGGGAGATACATTTTCTATACGGTGGTTGTCTAAGTGGCTCAATATATCAATTGGAATATGGTCATTGACAAGAAAAACAAGATATCTACTATTCAACAAAACTATATCTAACAATCCATATTACATATTGTTCCATGATTCCAATGCTATCAGTGGTCATTATGAACCACTACTATACAGAAAATTGTCCATATGCAACCTTGGAGGACCTCATATTTACTTGTCCCTCATTTGCAAATACATTGAATCGCAGTGGAAACAGATTATGCATTGCATAGACTGCCATGGTTTGCAGATAGCAACAACTGTTGTATCTAGCTATGGAGATAGTTTGTTCAATGCAATTTATTGTTTGGTAGTGGAAGAGTTAGACGTCCAGTCGTTGTGGCTTTACACTGTACATTCCTTTTGCAATGCAATTATAGGTGGCAGCCAACAGGATTTTAGCTACTTACATCAACACCTTTCACCATATCTCCTAGAAAATATGTCGGCAATTGCAAGTTGGCAAGAATACCTTGTAAACATGGCACTGCCATATGAAAAAGGAAATGTGGAGGGTTGCAGATTCTGTTTGCAATGGTTATCTATCATATTCAGAGTAAATATCTAGGTCTGGTCAACCCTTCTAGATGGCACGGTGCATTCATGTTCCATTGATTCAAATTACAATCGAACAATTGACATCCTCTCGTTGAAAAAAAATACGACACGTATCCATTATCAACCTTTGCTTTGACATATCGTTGGTTCAGGGTTTAATGTCCATGTCACCCAAAATGCATCGAATATGCATACATGTTGCATGCTTTTTAATGAGAATGAAACTCCTCCCAGTTGCGATAAGGCCATACAGGGCTTAAACAAAAAAAGTAGGCTAAGTTATCACAACTTGAAAAAATTCATGCGTGAAATTCATCCTAGTTGTGATGAGGCCATACAGGGCTTAAACAAAAAACATAGACTAAGTTATCACAACCTGAAAATTTTCATACATGAGAGAAAAAATCATTGGTGGTATAGGAAATAATGTCGTTCTAGTGTCCAGTGTCAATGCTAGGAAAACCACATCGAATGTGCATAAGCATCGCATGATATTTAATCAGAGTGAAATTCATCCCAGCTGCCATCATGTCATCCTGCCTTCAACAAGAAATGTAGACTAAGTTACCACAACTTTAAAAAGATCATGCGTGAGAGAAAACAATACATTGCTATGCTTCCTTTTAGAGAGAAACTGACATATCACAATTTAAAAAAATTTGTTCATGCACAACACAACATAAACAGGTAAAATCACATATCCCACAATGGTCATGCAACTGTCCAAGAGAAAAAAATCGCATTTTGTGGGCTAGAAGCAACACCATGCACTACTACCAATGAAAACCAACAAACACTTTCTACCCATACTTCCCTGCAAAAGAAAGATGCAAGACAGACCTACATGAAACAAATCAAAGACACTCCTTCCATTCCATGTGCAATTTGCGATCAATTGAATTTTGCAAAAAACAGTAAGTATTTCACACCTGATTTGGAAGCAGAATACCTCCACTTGACAACACATGATAAAACATTTTCCAGTGGTAAAATTTGTCTTCCATGCAAACAGTCACTTGAAAATGGAAAAATGCCACAATTTGCAACCCCTGACCAAATAAGATGTAATACACCACTACCAGATGTTAGTGCACTTACAGAACTTGAAGAGAGACTTGTGTCTCTACGAATTGCATTTGCACAAATCAGGCCCTGAGGATATAAACAACCCCAGATGGGCTTAACATGATCAATTATTAATGCACCTGTTCAGCTAGATGTTCCACAATTCATTAGGGATACAATGAAAATTGTTGTTTCTCTCAAAAGACGCTTGCGATACAAAAATGTGTATCATATAGGAAAAGTGTGTGTTCATGTTGTTATGAAATCATTAAAGGAATTATGTTCCAAGGCCCTGTACAAAGCACAAAACATTTGTATAATGGAGAACTGGAATAGTGTTCTTAGAGAAGAGGATGAAAACTCTACATAGACTCTCAAAAATGCTAGTGAATTTGATACAAGTGATGAATCAGAGAATGAAACACCTGCATATACATTGGTGCATGGATTTACTGATTCACAGTACATTCGTGACTTGCAATACAAGATTGTCGAAATTGCACCTGCTGAGGGGAAACGTCCACTTAGAATATTCAAGGACAGATTCGCTGATGAAATGAACTTCTCGACACTCTTCTATGGAGATCCATGTCCCACTGACATTACAAAATGATTTAGTTATCATAAAATAGTTCGATGGGAGCTGCTACATTCAAGCGGTGACTTCTCATATCACATAACAAATTTGTTTTTCAAAACAATGTGCATAATAACAGAGAAAGTGTTTTCTTTCATGTGGGTCCAAATAAGAAAAGGCCAGTTACAAGGAAGAAAGTTGTTAGCCAAGGATGTCAAGTACAAAGTAAACCTAGAAAAAATTCTGAAATCTGATATTGGATATACAGATTTAAAAAACATTCGCATCTCTCCTAACTATTTGCAACAAAACAAGAAAACTATTTTTGCAATGATCCGGCAATTGGGCCTGCCAACATTTTTCATCGCATTTACAAGTGCAGAGCATTGCTAGTATCCATTGGTGGCTACCATATCCGACTTGCATAGGAGCATGAAACGTAAAAAACAAACCGATACACTGGAAAATAATGGCATTGACTATATCATAAGAAAAGACCCAGTGACATGTACTCACTACTATAGATATAGAATAAATGCTTTGAGACAATTGATATGCCATGATGAAACATTTTTTCGGAAAAATATCAGACTACTTTTTTGTGACTGAATTCCAGAATAAGGGGAATGAACATGACCACACACTCTTGTGGATAGAGGGTGCATCGGTCTATGGAGCTGACAACAATTCATAGATCGAGCAATTTGTGGACAAATACATAACATGCAACACAGATCATTTGGATCCAGAACTTGCCAAAGTTCATAGACATTATATACAAGAAGTTGTAGAAAACAAAAAAACTCGCATTGTCGAGACAAATTTCCCGTGCCTCCAATGAGAGAAAAAAGAATCATAGAGCCACTTAGTTTAGAGGACAATGTTGTTGTTGAGAAATCTAAATCCTTGTTCGTATTTCTAGAACAAGGAGAGTTTGACGAGTTGATGAGCTTCGATGTCTTCTTGACAGAGTTAAATCTATCAGAAGATGAGTACATCCAAGCCATACAATGTACGCTTAAACAACCAACAGTTTTCCTTAAATGAAAACTTTCCCATATTTGGAACAACCATTTCTCCAAGGACATGCCAGTTATGTGGAATGCAAATACAGATGCGCAATACCTCCTTAATGCATATGCTGCAGCATCGTACTGTACCTCGTATATGAAAAAGGTTGACAAATCTATGACAAATGCATTTAGAAGAATACGCAAAGAACATGAAAGAAGTCATATTGATGCCATACAAATGATACATATGCTTGGCAATACATTTCTTAGTCTTCAACAAATTTCTGCTCAACAAGCAGTCCACATTGCACTTTCCCTTCCCCTCAATTGTAGTTCAAGAAAATGTGTCTTCATAAACACATCTCCACTTGAGAAACACACATTTATGCTTAAACCACCATTTTTCCTAGAACAAGAGCCTGACAATTCAGAAGATGTGCTATGTCACTCTATTATTAATTATTGCCTCCAGTGTCCATCTCCTATTAGGCATATATGCTTAGCATAATTCGTATCACATTACAAAAAAAAGGTGTGCCCATTTCAAAAAGAAAAAAACCCTCTGTGATACAGTTTTTCAAATACAATAAACATTCTGACTATGAAAAATATTGTAGAGAAAACTGTTTCTATACGTTTCATTCGATGAAAATGAAGAGACATTAAAACATAACTTCTCTACATGGTAAGTTGCGTATGTTGCCTCTGAGACTATAGCGGAAATCACTGAAGCTAGATTTACTTACAATGTTAATCCAACACAGGGTGATTTATAAATTGTAGTTAATGAGCTAGGAAACCCTGACAATCTTGATGAAACATTCACAAACCGAAAAACAAATAGAACTCCCTAGGAGTCCTATGAATTGCAAGTGGATTTGCCTCGTCCTCGAGTAGGTTGTAGTGAAAAACGTATCAATCTTGGTTTTCAAGTCACAAAACATCATTTCCTTATTGAAAATAATGAATAACACAGAATAAGACGTCTGTTGAATCGAGAATAGCAAATAATTCTTAAGGACATTGCACTTAAAAAATGCTTGAACATGGAGACTCCTGTGAACTTTTTCCTTACAGGTGGAGCGGGAATAGGAAAGACATTCACAACGAAATCATTGTTCCAAATGCTTATACGAATATATGATTCAAACAATTCCTCTGATCCTATGAAACCAAAGGGCCTAATAGTTGCATACACAGGAAAAGATGCATATAATGCAGGTGGAACAACAGTCCACTTTGCATTTTTAATGTCGTTTAACAAGTCACAGTTTCTTCCACTTTATGATGAACTCCAACTTGTCTTTATAGATGAAGAATCCTTGATTGGAAGTCGCTTCTTGTATTCCATTGAAAACCAACTAAGAAGCATAAAACATGTGCACACGAAATACTTTGGAAACATTAACATGATATTCTGTGGGGATCTTTACCAGGCACATCCGATCCAAGATTCTTTGATATTTGAACAACCTATGGTTAACACGCAAACAATGATGCATGACTTCTGGAGAGACAATATTAAATATTGTTATCCCTTGACCAAGTTTTGGGAGATCCTTGGTCAAGTTTGACCTATTTTGGGACTTCGACAGCCTGTCGAAGGTGGAGCGCAAGATGAAGAAGAGATCGTGAGATCTCAACCCTTTTTGGGTCCTTTTTGGGATTTGGTATTATGTAACGGGTATGAGATGTCGGCCCATGGGTTTACCCATGTTTAGTCTTATTTTGTAAAGTATAAATAGATGTCTAGGCAATGTAAGAAAAGAGAAGAGTTACGAATGGCTAAGTGCTAGATCTATGTGATTGAAGGATTGTAAGTGCTCTGTGCATACTATGTGAAACCTGCAGAGCTAAGTGCAAGTCATTTTAAGAGGCAGTGGAAGGCTGTGTGCTTAGATCTACTCGGGGAAGGAGGATATAGCGGGCTGTGCAGATCTTCTGTCATATGCGAAGTAGGGTTTTTAGGCTCTGTGCATGTAACCTATTGAAGAATATAATAAAGAAGAAGAAGAGTTGGTGGACGTATCCCCAAGGTGGGGGTGAACTACGTATATGTTGTGTTGCTCTGCTCTCTGCAATGTCTTGATGTGTTTATGTCTTTACTTGCTAAGTGCTTTGATATAGATAGATAGATCTGTTTATGATTTGTGCTAATGATGTATAAGGATGTTAGATATCACCTATGTGAATGTGCTTAGTGCTTGAATATGCTAGATCTGATTCGTTCCGTCGTGCTAAGTGTTGCTAGATACCAAATCTGGTTGACCATTGTGTTGTACTGTGATTAGGGTTTAACTGTGTTGTAACTAAGAACTGAATATTGATAAATATAACTACTAAGTGCTGTGTTAAGTATTACAATCACATATATGTGTCCCATCTAAGCTTGCAGACATCTGAGTCATGCAACCACCCCTGCCTCTACCTCGGGTGAGACTTCATCTGCTTCACAGGTGTTGCCGAAAGGGCCTGTAGTTAGGGTTTTTTTGGTGCATTGTTGTAGCGTTGAACATTGGGTCTACCCTTGTGCCAACAAATGGTTCCGTTGTCGGGACCTGAAACTGTGATTGCTAGGAACTGAGGAAGAAGTAACTTTGTGCAAATATCCGACCTGAAACTGTGATTGCTGGGAACTGAGGAAGAAGAAGCTTTGTGAAAATATCCAACCTAAAATCGTGAAAGCTCTATGCATAGACCTATCACTCTAGTGCGCAATACTCTACTTAGTTTTAGAAGATCTTTGCTAAAGAAAAGAAGTTTGATCGGAAGAAAAGATGTAAGATCTGAAAGCTTTGTGCTCTGAGAAAGGTAAAAGTGAGAATTTTTTATTAAAAGAGGTAATATTTGCAAGCTTTGTGCTCTGATAAAGGTAAGAATAGAAAAAAATTCTAGATCTAAAAGTTTTGTGCTCTGTAGAAGTAAGATAAGTGGAAATTTTTGTATGGATCTAGGTATGTTTGATAGATTATGTCCTAGCTTGAAAACTAGGGCACTAACAAATGAAAGAAGGTTTGATATATGTAGATCTAATAAGAATAGTGAAAGATATGGTATACCTATGCATAGAAAGAATGTTTGGACTAACAAGTGGATGCAGCGTCCTAGAAAGAAATGTTTGCAGGTTAGCTACTATGACCTTGGCGTGCAGTATAGAAAGACTTGGAAATCATTTAAAATAAAGAGAGGATTAACCCTATGTTATAGTTGTAGAAAACCGGGACATCTTGCTAAGGAATGCCCTGGGAGATGACCTAGTTGTCTTTGTTGCAAAGCTATGGACCATGAAGTATTGGATTGCCCTAGAATGATTTCTAGGCTTGAAGGAATGAACACGAGAAAAGAAAACCCTAAGGCAGATCTAGAAATAGAAGAACCCTAGAAAGACTCTGAGAAAGTACTGCTACAGATGAAAGAAACCCTGAATGACCACCGACATGTCATCTTATCAGAGATCTTCAAAGAAAAAGAATGTCTTGAAGCAAGAACAAGAGACTTCAATGTTGACTATGTTCTAGATGAGGAAACACAAGTGAATATCATGACAGAAA
>CBVK0100670547.1:0-16056 GCA_900067695.1 Picea abies | reverse complement strand
AGAAAACCCTTTTTTTTTTTTTAAATCTATACAAAAATCATGAAAACAAACCAGTATATACAATGAGAATTTAGAAACACATTATTGCATAAAGTGTTTAAGATGCTGCCCATTCACAGGGGCATTGAGGATGTCTCCATCTAGGTTTTCTAACAACCAAGCGTTTTTTCCTTCCAAGGCCAAAATCCTGTATGGGCAGGACCAGATTGGGTCGAATTTGCCATGTTTTCCAGCATCCTCTTTCTTGGCTTCCCATTTCAAGACCAAGTCACCAGGGAGGATTTCTCTACATTTATCTTTCTGATCGAACAAGGCCTTCATTTTATCCTGATATCTTTGAAACCTTTCATTTACTTCGGCCCTGTTTTGCTGAAATTCGACCAACTGGTTTATTCTTATAGTAACATCATTGGGTTCTTCATTCAAATCTTGCCAGAGCTAAATTTATTGGTAAAATGACATCAGTGCCATATACCATCTGGAAAGGGGAAATCCCAATTGATCTTTTAGTACTTATTATGTTGGCCCATAGTGCATATTTTAGATGGATATGCCACGCTTTCTTGTTTTCAGTTAAAACCTTTTTCATTATGGTAATCAGGCTTTTGTTAGATCATTTAGCTAGAACATTACCTTATGGATAATAATATGTGGAGTGTCCTAGTATGATGTTATATTTTTGGCAAAAATTTATCATGGTCATCAATTTTAAAGCTTGTGCATTATCAGTGATTATCTTTCGAGGATACCTGAATCTGGATAAAATATTATCTTACAAGAAACTGATTACTACCAAATCGGTTTCATTTCTTGTGGGGATAGATTCCACCCATTTAGTGAAGTAATCAGTGGCCATTAGGATCCATTTGTGTTGCACGCTGGAGTGTGGGTGAATTTGTCCAATGAAATCAAGTCCCCATTGCTGAAATGGGGCTTCTGTTTTAACTGGTATAAGGGGCAAAGCTGGGATCTTCTATTTGCCTGTGAACAACTGACAAGGGACACAATTTTGAACTCTAGTGTTTACTTCTATGAACAATTTGGGATAGTAGTATCCAACTCTTAAGATATTATAAGCTGTTGCTCGCCACACATGATGTCCTCCACACACCTCGACATGGAATTCATCTATAACCCCTTCTGTTTTAGTTTCGACTAAACACCTCAGTAGGAAACCCAGAGGGTCTTTCCAATACAATTTAGCATCTATGATACAATATTTTACAACATGCAACTTTAATGTCCTAGCCTTAGACGGGGTTAACTCAGTAGGACATTGTAGTGTAAGTAGGTAATGGACAATGTCACAATACCAGGCCAAAGTAGAAAACTTGTCTTGAATTTTGGTTGTAGGTGCAGAGACATCAAGCTCGTATATTTCCATAAATCCCTTAGTCTATTGTAGTTGATTTATCCCTAGTGATTTTAAGTTTGATTCGGAAATTTTTTTTTCCAAACCCTGACCTTTGATAATTTTAGTTGGTTTGACTTCTAGGTCAAACTCCTGGATCTTAGCTAACCACCTGCCTCTTCTTTCGTCGTTGTTTGGTTGCACCAGGATATCTTTAATAGAGCTATAGGGCACATAAGAAATGACTTTTGAGTGCAACACGTAAGTTCTGAAATCCTTGAGAGATTTCACCATTGCATAGGCCTGTTTCTCCAATATATCATATTTCAACTTGGCATCCCTGAGACTTTTGCTAAAAAATGCAATAGGCCTCTCAAAAATTTCCTTGTTTTTTTATAACAATACAACTGCTATAGTATGTTCTGAAGCAAAAGAAAAAATGAAAAACTCCTTTGTGTAATCTGGGCTGGTTAAGACTGGTGCTTCACTTATTACTTTCTTGATGCACTAAAAGGAGGCTTTGGCTTCACTTGTCCATTTCACTTCACTGTCCTTTTTGAGCATATCTGTTATCAATTTCACAATTTCGGCAAAGTTAGGGATGAATCTCGTCAAGAAATTTATTTTTCCTAAAAAAGACTGAATTTCTTTTACATTTCTAGGAAAATTTATTGTATCTATTGCCTCAACCCTTTTGGGATCGATTTTGATTCCATCCTTAGAAACAATATGGCCTAAGAGTTTACCTTCTTGCATTGCGAAATGAGATTTCTTGGGATTGAGTGACAAACCGAACTTTCTGCATTTCTCAAAGGTTTGTTTAAGGTGCATTTGATGTTCTACATTAGACTTGGAGAAAAGAGTCAGGTCATCAAGATAGATAACAATGAACTTATCTCTCTCACCCACTAAAGCAATATCCATGGCAACTTTTTAGCGAGCCATAGGACCAGGCAAAAACATCTTTGTATTTTTTAAGAAATTCAACATATTTATTCTTGATTTCAGGCGACAGGTACCTGGACACCTTAACTAACCTAGGACTCTCTTTGGTACCTATATTGCAATCTTCGACTTCTTCCAGCTGAGGCTGTAAGGTAGTCTTCAAAGGGATGTCATCATGATTAAAGAGTCTTTCTAAGGGAATCAAGCCCTTGGGTATTTGGTTATTTTTTAAAACCAACATGCGGTGATTTGCGATTTTATCTTGGAACTCTTGGGGTCTTCCCCTTCCTGCATGATCCAAATAGGGTCATTCTGGTTCTCTTGGTCAACATGTGTTTCGGCGAACTCATCTACCATTTCCAAAAAAATTCTAAGTTGTTCGTTGTCCTCAAAGACTTGGCAATGTTGTATGTTATTGGGTATGGAAGGCCTATGTCTCATTTGTATATGATATTTGAGTTTGAAAGCAGTGGGAGGTGCAAAATTCGAAGTGGCTTTGGCTAAGGCATCTGCTTGTTGATTTTCAGCTCTCGGAATGAAGTGAATATTAATAGAAGAGAAAATATTTTCAATTAGGTCCCAAACACAATTTTGATATGACCTTAATCTAGGATGCTTGGCCTGGTACTGGTGATTGACTTGTTTCACGATTAACTCTGCATCACTAAAAACTTCCAAGTTTTTAATTTTCATCCTCCTAGTGCCCTCTAACCCTAACACTGGATCTTCGTACTCACATATGTTATTAGTGTGGTAAACATTCCACTGCAGCCTATAAGAGAAAGGGATAACGAATTGGTTATCAGGTGCTACAAAAAATTACTCCAGCCCCAGCTCCAAGATAAGATGAGGCACCATCAAAAAACATTTTCTAAACACCAGTGCTATATACATCTTGTTCTATTTGTTCTTTTTCTTTTTTATTTCTTGTACAATTTTTTTCTACACATGCATCAACATCATCATCTATAGATAATATACAATTACCTAAATCCTGATCAACAATATATACAGGGTAATTATTTGGGCTGAGAGGATCACTAACCGTAAATGCTAATCTGGTTTCCTTGTACAATCGCGTGAACTGGCCTCCGAAAATTGAAATTGTTGCGTACGTCATATCAAGTTGAAGAGAACCTCCAAGTTTAGCACCCCAAGACCGAGACAAGAGCATGCCATATTTCAGAGGTATATCTGCGACAACCACATCCATTGAAACACTTTTTGTAGGTATATGTGCAAGATTCACGACCAAGTCTTTTATCATGCCCACACACTTGACTTTCCTCGAGTTAAATGAATATAAATCTCCATAAGGCCTGGTGATTTCTAGGCTTAGTCTGTCCATGATTTCTTTAGGAATTACATTGTGAGAGGCCCCAGAATCTAACATGGAGTTATGGAGAAGATGATAAAAAACTGTCAAAGTGATGTAGAAAGGAGCAAGGGTGTCTCTAGCACCTTCGAAGTGTGGGTCGAAAACTATGTTAGGCTTATCATCGTCTAAGTTAATGGCATCGACCTGAATTTCGTTTTCCAAAAAAATAATCATTTTAGCAATTTATTTTCGGTATATTGGGTTTTTAGCCAGTTCAACTAGGGGAATAGGGATTTTGATCTTATTGATCTCATTCTCTAGATTAAAACTTCTAATGGTTTGAGTCTCTATCCCTTTCTTTTCAGTAACAGGGGTGTTTATTTTCTGTGTGCTTAAGGGTGACGTCTTCGGTGTCTTTGTTTTGATAGACTGTATGTTAGCGGTCTGTTTTTCAGTATTTTTTGAAACTGCTTGGTCAGTTTCAACCCTCGACAGTATATTTTTAACCGGAGCGGTTGTGGAAACTGAGTTTCTAGGTCTCAGGTTGTATTTCTGGTGGAGCTTAGCCATTATACCACCTGCTAATCCGTGATAAGTTGAATCTTCAGAAGCACTACTGTTCTTATTACTCTCGGTCTGATGCTCTGTAGTGAGAGACTTTTCGTAATCGTGTACCATTATATAAGTTTGTAAGCAGTCATCACCGAGATTGTTCATATTTTCTTCTAACTCCTCAAAATCCTCTACATCTTGTCCTCTTATAAAGTTTTCAATTTTAAAAGGGGTTTGAATTTTTTGATCTTCATTCTTAATTTGTTTTTGATGGTTTTGAGGATTAGGGTTTTTTTCTGAATTATTTTCGAGGGTAATGTTCATTTTTAGCTTGATCCAGTTCCATTCTCGATATTTTTTTTGACAATTCTGTGATGATTCTAGCCATATCGTCTATTTTATGTTCTGAGGATCTCCCTGATCCAGAGGGTCCTCCTTGCTCCCTGTATCTCCTTATTTCTTTGTTTCCAGTCTCAAATTTGGTTTTCAGCTTTCCCGATGCCATCATGTTAGATTCGATTTCCAAGGCATCGTCTTGCATCTTGGTAAGATCAACTGATCTTCTCTCCCTTAATAAAAGGGCAAAGTCAGGTTCAAAAGCTCTGACGAAAGTCACCTTCGCTGCAGGTTGTGAGGGTTTAACCTCGGTTGGGATCTTATTATATAATTTATTGAATCATTGGGTAAACTCGAGGACTGATTCAAAGTTTTTCTTTCGAAGAGCTCTGAATTCAGTTAGATAATAAAGATGGTCTTTCCACTCACCCCACTGTCTGATAAAAGCATTTTCAAGTTCATCGTATGAAGGTATAGATCCGGCTGCTAGGCCTCGAAACCAAGTTCTCACTTTCCCTTCAAAGGTTTGAGCCAAGAGTCTGGAGTAAACATATTCATGTTCCAATCCAAGAATGTCGGCGAATTGATCGAAAAAATTTATATGCTCATCTATCGTTAAATCTCCCTCTCCTGTGAACTTAGGTAGGTTTTTCATGTAATTTTCCAGTAAATCATGGAGAGGGACTGGTAGAACCAGAGGATCATATCTTGCAACAACCTTTGCAAATATCTGAAGAGGTAGTGCTTGGCCGCTTGCTCCTCCTCCCGGACCACCTACGACAACACCTCCTGCCCCACCTTCTCCAGTCGCGACCATTGTGGCTTTAGAGGTAAAAGTTTGGGGGTTATAAAGAAGGGTTTCAAGAAGTTGGTTATCGACGGGGATGGAACTTGAGAAAAAGGAGCTTGGGGAATGTGGGCTAGTTCCTTCAGAATCACAGGGTGAAAATATAGGAGAATCAACATAAGTTGAATCAAGATATATGGGATAATTGTTTGAGTTTTGAGAGGTGGTAAAATGAACCTCGAGAAGCGAGGGGGAGTCGGTCGCAATAGGAAGTGAGGTAGACCTTCGTTTTATATTTGTATGGGAAACGGTCGAGAAAGATTTGGTCTAAAAAAGAGGTAGAAAGAAATTTGATTCCAGGGTTGTAACTTTACCAGCGAAGTATTCCCTGTTAGGGGATAGAATACTTGGTTCACTGTGTTGATCTTCGGATTCAGACTGAGTGGATTTAAGTTGATAATATTTATTCGTCGATAAGGCAGTCTGCCGAAAGAACTTTCTTGATTTTAGAATTTTTTCTGGGTTGGAAGAAGGAAAAATCTTCTTATCGTCTGGATTCTTCCTGGTGTTCTTCTGGTGAAGAGCCAATTTAAATAGTCCGGAGTCACCAAGTGAAAGATAAAGGTATCCTTAGAAGGTTTCCAAAATTTGTTCACTACCAAAGAAGGAAAGTGTCAATGTTATGCTTCCAGGGAAGAAGCTTCGTTACTTCGCTCCCCGACAATGACGCCAAAAAGATGTTGCTCCTGAGTTTATACTTTAAGGCTCTAAAGTATATTTTCAAGGCATCTGAAAAGAAAGAGGAAAAGAGGACATAAAATATGACTATTTAAAAGATAAGGACTAAAGTTGGTTTCTCAACTGTCTCTATCTAAATTCCCAGTTTTCTTGAATGCTGACATCTCTCTCAATTGCAGCCCATGAACGTTGTAACTCAAACCGATTACTTTCTATTTGTAAAATGGTGTTAAATAAATTTAGAGCGATGTTGGTTTGATCTGAAAGACCGAGTTCGACGTTAGGCTGCCTTAAAATTGGTACTGTCATGAAGGATAAAAGATAAGGGAGATATAATTCTGTATTTTCTTTTTAGGCTTAGTTATCTTTAATTCACAAAGTAAAGAGAATGATTTTAAAACATGAATTGATGAGATGGCTGAATCAAAGGCCATTTCTTGTATCTGAGTTAAAATTCAAAGAAAGGGAAACATATATGATATGAAGAAAACATAAGACTACTAACAAGGTGAGGCATCAATTTAAGAGGAATCTCACATTGTAATAGGGAACTATGAAGTAAGGAAAGTATTAATGAAGCGTATGATGTTGTAATCCAAACATTTGCAGGTCTTGTATCAATTGATAATCGATGCAGAGGAAAAACTGTAAATGATCTAAATAACAAGAATAATTATTTCCACAGTAGAGGTTGTACTAAATTGTAGTCAAGCATTCATTAATAAAATACATGAAAGAATGATGAAAAGATAGGGGAACACATAACTCAGACTTGACAAAATCCGGAATCTTCAATCTGCTTTTCTATTAATTCAGAGTTTCTTTTAGATGTCTTCCTCACAATGCCCTTTTTAGAGAAGGAAAAAATCCCTGTTGTGGTCTTCTCTCCCTTTATTTATACAAGATCATCGCTACTTGATGGTTAGCGATCTCCTAATTTTTAGGGAAAAATAAAGAAAAATGGTTACAAAAATGCAACCTTAACCGTTGCATGATTAACATTTTGTTGGTCTATCATTTCAAAAGTATAAGATTTTGAATGATACTTCACTATTTAGTTTAAGTCTCTCCCTCTTTTGAAGCTATACATTTGACACACTTCTCTAAAAAATGAACAAAAATCCTGGGTGGTGTCTGGAGATCTTTAGTTTCAAATAGATAAAAATTTCTTTGTACCTTTGGAAACTGGTCTTCAAAACCTTTATCAACAGACCTGATCATTTTCAACTTTAAATTAGGCTGTACCAGCCATTTGTCTATCTGGTTGGTATTGATTTCGCTCAACTGTGAAATTTATGCCTGAACCTCCTATAAGCTCTCTTTGTAGTCCAATTGTTGTTTCACAATGTTAATCTTCCCTAGTAGTCCAGAGCAGTCATTTCTTTCAAATCCTAATTCTTTCTTATCCAAAGAATCAAATATTCCCTCACAGTCATCTTTGATTTCTTTGACTGTCTTCTTGTTTTCGACTATTTTTGTTTCCCATGCCTTCAGCATAATGTCTCCTCTTATCTATTCCGCGACATAAATTTTTAAATCCTTCATCATCTCCCTGTTCCCCGAACATGTGACTACTTTCTGAAAGGTATTCCTTGTTTCTTTAGCCTCTTTTTCTAGTAAAATAATGTTATTAAGGGATTTTCTTACCTCTTGAAAATAATGCTAGATGATCTCTATTTTGGAGATTAATTGTTGTTGTTCAACTTCTATCTTTGTATGGGCTTCTAATGAGAGGGTTTGAAAAGCCTTTAAGTCCATGACCTAACCTTCTATCAAACTCAATTTAGCCTGTAACTGTTTAAAAATCTCCCTTTACTGAGTAACCTATACCTGACTTGCTTGTATCCTCTGGTTCATTTCATCTAGGATAGTTTTGAGTGACTGGATTTCTTGCCTTTCAACAACTATGGCTTGCTCCAGACTTTTATTCACCTCTTCTCTAATGTTTTTCTCAACATTCTTCAACTGATCCTACAATTGAGCTATCATGTGGTTACTCTTCTTTATCCTTGCTCTCATGTTCTCCACATTAAAAATGTTTGCTATTGGCATGGCTCCCATGGAGCTTGCTACCTCTGTAGAGAAATCCCCCTCTTCCTGTTTCTGGCCATCTATCAAGACCCTATGCTTCATCACCATACCCCCTTCTCTCATATGCATTTCTTTCCTTACAATAGCCTTCCTCTTCTTTCTGAAAAAACGATCGGAAGGAGGGATATCATCTCTGGAAATAGGGGTGAGGTCACCAACATATATATCTCCTATTTGTGGGAGTCCAAAGGTGGAATGTAAAGGAGTTAAGGAAGTTATGGGACTTCCTAGCTCTGTAGACCTTGTTTCTCCCATAGCCTCAGGTATAGTGACATCAACAACAGGTGATGAAAGAGGAGTGGACTTACTAGAATCGAGAGGTGTCCTGGGCCTCCTCTCTACTTCCGTCTCTGGATTTTTTGTTTGTAAGGCCTCTTCATTTTGTGAAGACCCTTCAGTCTCCAGAGGAAATTCTTTAGGATTGACTTTATCTTGTGTTTCTTGTCTGAAACCTAGAGGAGTATCTTCTTGTTCTCGAGGAAGGGTAATTGCTTCACCTTGCAACACTTTGGTCAGACCGCTCCGTCTATGTTTCTGGAAGATCTGAAAACTAGCTTGCAAGTCAGACGACAATGCCTGCACTCTTTCTAACACTTCCTCATAGGTCTTAGTCCCTTTGAACAAGTCGTCACAAGGGGAATTCTCATGTTCATAAGCCTTCATATTACAGTGGGCCATGTGTTTTACCACTAATTGGTAAGGATCGTTCTTCCCGTGCTCGCGGTTTTCCAATTTAACCCCCTCTAGCACCGTCGATTCAACTTTGGAATGGCCTAAATTCAATAATGAAAATTTCCCAATCTGAAAGGGAAAAACTGGCCAAAATTTATTTTGAGCCATTTTTAGTTCTATCCTAATTCCACTTGTTACTATTTGATGAGCGACCTCCCTACACACCAGTCTGTGAGGGAGGAATTTTGGGAGGGCGTGTGGGGGAATTGAACTCCCGAAAACTCTGATGTATTAAAAATTCTCCTCTGTGAACTAGTCAACAACTGCCTTGAGGTTTCCTGTGACCAACTCTGAAATGTGGGGAGGCACACAACTGTACAACATATAATGTAGTGGTATCACCATGAAATGAAAAATTTCATAGAATGAGTCCTTGGCATTTTCTTCCCAAAGTTTAGAATGATATTCGTGAATTGGCTCCGGGTAAGTCAGATTCCAACTCCAATTCATCAAAGGGAAAGGAGTCGAGAAGCATATAACATCCATGATGTATGTCAACATATAAAAGGCTGCTGGTCAGCCTTTTGATCTTGCAGTATGATAGTCCATGACCTTCTTCACCATGTTATCGGATAAAATCTTATCCCAATTGAAGCTGTAACCTTCAGCTGCCTCGTGCAAAAGAGGTACCCATTCTGCAGGGAAATGGGTGGGACTTATCTTACCAAAAAGTCTACATAACATCATCGCCACATAAATCATATACTCATTAAATGAGGCTATGGAATAAATACCATGGGTGTCAGCCATGAATTTTCCCTCGTTTCTCCACCAATCTTTGATTAAGTCAGGATACGTTTGGTCTGACTCAGAACATTCTTTCCTTTGAAAATTACTCACAAAATCTTTATTATAAACATACTTGGGACTGGGAGATAATTTATACATTACTTGTAAATGTTTCAGTCTGAAAGAGCCAACGACGACCCCTCAGCTATCCAAAATGCTCCTTCTCTGTACGTCAGTTCGCTATAAGGCCCAATTGATCATGTCATTATAAGTCGTAAGTCGCGGCCGTGTAGCTATTTTGTGGAGCTCAGAATCCACTCGAATCTTGTTGTCGATGTGATGAGGGAAATGTTTTATTTCATAATCCAGAGTCTTGAAAATATACCTCCAGGATTTTATGGAATCGATGAAATGCGGTGTTGTATTAGATATAACGTCTCCGTTTGGACTCGAGCTTTCTGCAATTTCTTCACTTTTATTGGGTGCCTTCTTGGGTGCCATGATACGTGTGCTGGATCAAAGACCTATTTATAGAGAAAGTGTGTATAAAACCAGGTAAACATGACTTGCTGCAGATGTAAAGGATAACTATGAAGTTCGAAATATAAGACTTTATTAACCTTCAATTTCGTGTTATAACGAGTGTACAGATGCAGACAAATAAAAATTAATTATTTTTAATGGAAAGATATGCCTAGAGATACGCTTTCGTGTCGAAAAAAATCTTCATTTATCCATTATTAATGTTGCCGTATATCGGCGATTTCGAAACTGGAGTTTGAAAAAACACTACCTTCTTCAATTCCCGAAATGTGAAAGGCGATTTAATTATCACTAATCCTGTTTTAAAAACAAATTAACCTTAATATTAAACCTTGTTTAGAGAAAACACGATTTTGCGTTTCAGAACTTCGGGGATCCTAGCGTCAAGGGATAAGTCATAAGAAATCCCCGGATCGCAAAATTGTGATGGGATTAGTGAAGCGCTAAGACACGTATTAGGGCTTTAATTAATCCAGGTTAATAAGTAATTATCCTTTTAACTTTTTCGGAGAAGTGAGGATCAGGAGTTTGAAAGTTGAGAGTTTGAAAGTGTTTTAGTAGAAAAAAACCCAAAATGCGAAAGATTAAGGGAATGATAATTATGTTTAGGAACTTAATTAATTACAGGGTTAAAGAGCGCTTTGTGGAAAGCGACGAAAAAGGTAACCTTTATTTCTTTACCCTTTTAAATTTTCTAAAAAGCTAAATATTTTCGGGATTTCGGCACTGAGAAAATAAGAAGGTTGAAGATTATACTTTGAGAAAAAACGAATCTCGAAAACCCGAAAAGGAACAAAAAGCTCTGATTTCTCCTTTTTAGACTAAGGGCGGCTCCAAGACTTAGGAAAAGGTGAAGCTTTAGTTTTCAAGGATAGGAAAAAATTAAACTTCATGTCAACAATTGGCTTCATTTAAGTTTTTAGGTTCCACCATGGATATGAAGGCTATATGTGATTACTCAGTGTCTTTGGTTATCCTTCTCCTGGTTTTTACACCTTTGTCTTTCTCACCAATTATGTGACTTTCAGAATGATTCTTTTGAGTAATTATGGAGGAAGGATTTGATGTTGATTGATATCCCGACTCTTCTTGTTTGGGTGTCTCTTCTCCACCCGATTCATCATCTTCTTGTGACTCTGAGATTTGTTGTTCTTTATCTTCATTATTCTCATCATATTTTTCATCTGGATTAGTTCTTATTCTCTGTTGATATTTTACAGGAGCTTCTTCATCAATTCGAACATCAATATAGTCTGCTAATTTATGCATTCTTTTGTTAAAGAATCTGTATCCTTTACTGTTCGTTGCATATCCTAAGAAGATACCTTCATCATCTCTACTATCAAATTTCCCAGATGATCATCATTATTCTTGATACCTTCATCATCTCTACTATCATATTCAAAACATATGAGCTAAGAAATTTTATTATATTATCCATAATCAAAACATATGATTCATAAAACATAAAAAAGATTCATAGCTTCATGTAAGATCATATGTAAGTTCAATGCTCATTTTTGGTTACCATACAAACATCATATGAATCAAAAATACATAAAACGTTTCTTACACTTATTCAGATTGACTCATGGTTTCTGAAATACCATTAGAGTCTACATTGTCTTCATATGAATGATTGTATGAAGCTATAGATGATCCATACTCTTATCTATTGTCGATGAATGCACCATCTGAGTCTACATGTATGCCCAACATTTCAGATGTCAAATGCCTTTTAGATCTATTACTAGATTCAACAGATTCCCATCTTGCATTTATTTCTTGTGGAAGCAACCTCTTGATAATATATGTTGTCTTGGAGCGAAGAGTTCCTATCTTTGTCAAAATGAATTCATAAACAAGTATGTCAACATCATCTAATTTTAAGAGGTCAGTGCGATAATGAGTTGTATTTTGACCCTTTATTTTTCTCTTTCTATTGACATGTTTCTCAACCACCATCTATGGCTTGTACACACCATTGAATGGGTGTGTACATGTTGCATACCAATGCACTTCAATTGCAATAACGTCATCATTTTTTTTCTCAATCTTTATAACCTTTGTAATCCAGAATGGATAACCATGTGGATCTTGGGATGTATTCAATTTAAGTCCTTAATCTTCTAGGTTTGGCCTACGGAAGGATAAAGGAGGAAAATGGGTAAGGAATAGATTCAATTGTTCACTTGATTACGTGAGAGAATTGGGTGAGGAGAAGAGAAGTGAGAAGAGAGGGTTTGAAGGAGAAAACTAGGGCACACTTGTTTAGGGAGGGTGCAAGATGGTTTGGAAAGGATCTTATGGAGGTTGTGAGTGTGAGCTAGATGGTGGGTGCACCTTGAGAGTAAGGGTGCAAATATAGAGGGAGGCACATCTTCATGAAGCTTGGGAGAATCTCATAAAGGGAGGTGCAAGGATTGAGGAAAGGATTGTAGAGGGCTACATTGGTGAGATGATAATGGCACCAAGGATATTGGAGGAACTAGCTTGAGTAAGGGAGGTGCACTTGTGTTAGAGTGGGAAAATATCAATCTAGGGGCACATTTCTAGGAGGATGCGTGCAAGAGAGGACTAGGGGTGCAAACTTTGTGAGGAGTGCTGAACTTGAGGCTAAGTGCACACAAGAAAAGGTAGAGAGGCTGATACTACTCATTGTGATCTATATACAAGTGGTAAAGTCAAATAAAATGTAAGGCAAGGGATAAATCAAGGCTAGGAAAGTGGAAGAGGTGCACCAAGGAAAAGGGAACACTCTACTAAGGCTAGCAGGCACAAATAAATTAAGAACTCCAAAGCATCACGAGAGGAGTTGCTATTGTATCAGGTTCTTTAGTTGCATTTCCTTGTAGTAGCTATTACTTTGAGATCTCCATATATATATCATATCTCTCTTATTGGTTTTCCCCATGGGGGTTTTTCCAGGGTCATGTTGACCAAAAACTACATGTGTTAATTTGTCGTGTTTTCTTAGTATTTTCAGTTGTAGGTTATTAAAGATCCTAGAGGTGTGTTTGATGTTTAATGCATGTTAAATAAGTCTAACTTGGAAAAAAAACCATCCATAATGAAACCTTATAACAAGAGGCATTAAAGTGCATCAAACCAAATATTTGTGGGAAAAATTATAGAGGGTAAAGTTCAGATACAGTGGCATGTTTTGAATAGTGAGATGGTTGTCCTAAAACAACAATACAATCAGTTTGAAAGTACCCAAACATTGTTCCCAACAAGAGTTCAAATTATAAGCATGTTGGGAAGCAACAAAGTTACCGACTTAAAGAGAACTGTGATCTCAAAATGAGAAATTTGGCCCAAAAAACCCATATTTTTTCATAAAAAACATTAAAATCAAACCCCATATCAAAAAGTGGTGCTACCGGTAGCACCATTTTTTTAAACGGGGTCAAAATTACAACATTTTCAAAACACGGCCTTCAAAATTCAGACAGTAGCTTAGAAAAACCTTAAAATCAACACCTAAAAAAATGGTTTTGAATTTTTTTTTCAAACGTTAAAATTTTAGATAATTTGAAATCGTATTTTTAGAAGTTGGTACCATTAAAACCAAAAACTCAAAATCAACCATGAAATTGAAAAGTACTTCTACCGGTAGCACCCATTCTAAAATTGGGGTATGAAAATGACAGATTTCTATAAAGTGGTAACAAAACTCATCATTACTGTAAACAAAATCATAAAATCAACCCTTAAATGCTTACTTTTAAAATCTTACTTTCACTCAAAGCACAAGGTAATACATAATGCCATGAAAATATCACAATATACTTTAAAAATTCAATGTCACTTTTTAATAATTTTTTTACTTTAATAAAAAAAAAGTAAATACAAGTTACATTGAATGAAACATAAATTATTTCTTAAAAGTATTGTTATATTGTCCATATTCAAAACATATGAGCTAAGAAATTTTATTATATTATCCATAATCAAAACATATAATTCATAAAACATAAAAAATATGCATAGCTTCATGTAAGATCATATGTAAGTTCAATACTTATTTCTGGTTACCATACAAACATCGTATGGATAAAAAATACATAAAATGTTTCTTACACTTATTCAGATTGAATCATGGTTTCTAAAATACCATTAGAGTCTACATTGTCTTCAGATGAATGATTGGATGAAGGTGTATATGATCCATACTCTTATCTATTGTCGATGAATGCACCATCTGAGTCTACATGCATGCCCAACATTTCAGACGTCAAATGCCTTTTAGATCTATGACTAGATTCAATAGATTCTCATCTTGCATTTATTTCTTGTGACAACAACCTCTTGATAATATATGTTGTCTTGGAGTGAAGAGTTCCTATCTTTGTCAAAATGAAGTCATAAACAAGTATGTCAACATCATCTAATTTTAAGAGGTCAGTGCGGCGACGAGTTGTATTTTGACCCTTTATTTTTCTCTGTCTATTGACATGTTTCTCAACCACCATCTATGGCTTGTACACACCATTGGATGGGCGTGTACTTGTTGCATACCAATGCACTTCAATTGCAATAACATCATCATTTTCTTTCTCAATATTTATAACCTTTGCAATCCAGAATAGATAACCATGTGGATCTTGGGCTAGATTCAATCTAAGCCGTTGATATTCTAGTTTTGGCCTAAGGAAGGCTAACGGAGGGAAAAGGGTAAGTAAGAGATTCAATTGTTCACTTGATTACTTGAGAGAGTTGGGTGAGGAGAAGACAATTGAGAAAAGAGGGTTTGAAGGAGAAAACTCGAGCGCACCTCTTTAGGGAGGGTGAAAGATAGTTTGGAAAGGATTTCATGTAGGTTGTGAGTGTGAGATAGATGGTGGGTGCACCTTGAGAGTAGGTGTGCAAATATATAGGGAGGCACATCTTCATGAAGCTTGGTAGTATCTTGTGAAGGGAGGCACAAGGATTGAGGAAAGACTTGTAGAGGGGTGCATTGGTGAGATTCTAATGGAACCAAGGATCTTGGAGTAACTAGCTTGAGTAAGGGAGGTGCACTTGTGTTAGAGTGGGAAAATATCAATCTAGGGGCACATTTCTAGAGGAGGCGTGCAAGAGAGGAGTAGGGGTGCAGACTTTGTGAGGAGGGGTGCACTTGAGGCTAAGTGCACACAAGAAAAGGGAGAGAGGGTGATACTACTCATTGTGATCTATATACAAGTGGTAAAGTCAAGGAAAATGTAAGGCAAGGGACAAATCAAGGCTAGGAAAGTGGAAGAGGCGCACCAAGGAAAAGGGCACACTCTACTAAGGCTAGCAAACACAAAGAAATTAAGAACTCCAAAGCATTTCGAGAGGAGTTGCTATTGTATCAGGTTCTTTAGTTTTATTTCTTTTTAGTAGCTATTACTTTGAGATCTCCATATATATATCATATCTCTCTTATTGATTTTCCCCATGGGGGTTTTTCCAGGGTCATGTTGAACAAAAACTGCATGTGTTCATTTGTCATGTTTTCTTAGTATTTTTAGTTGTAGGTTGTTAAATATCCTAGAGGTTTGTTTGATGTTTAATGCATGTTAAATAAGGCTAACTTGAAAAGAAAAACCATCCATAATGAAACCTTATAACAAGAGGCATTAAAGAGCATCAAACAAAAGATTTGTGGGAAAAATTATAGAGGGTAAAGTTAAGATACAATGGCTTGTTTTGAATAGCGAGAAGGTTGTCCTAAAAAAACACGAAAAGCAGTTTGAAAGTACCCAAACGTTGTTCCCAACAAGATTTCAAATGACAAGCATGTTGGGAAGCAACAAAGTTACCGACTTAACGAGAACTGTGATCTCAAAACTAGAACTATGGCCCAAAAAACCCATATTTTTGTATAAAAAACATCAACATCAACCCCCATATCAAAAAGTGGTGTTACTGGTAGGTGAGATCGGAAGAGCGGTTCAGCAGGAATGCCGA
>CBVK0100670546.1:0-16056 GCA_900067695.1 Picea abies | reverse complement strand
GAGTATAGCAAGTTGGGTCTCGATCTTGTCTCTCTTGAAGAAAATCGCTCTCGCACACCCAATAAACCCTCAATGGCAGAAGAAAATAAAAATGATGGAGCAGACAATCCTATCAATCTGTTTCTTGAGCAAGCTCTCACATGACAAAGGGACGAAATGATGGAGAATTTTTCCCACATCCTTCAATGCCTGCTAATAGCAGTAGGAACATCTTCATCAAGAGGCCACTTTGGAGGCACCTCGCCTTTCAAGGTACAAGTTAATTTTTATATTCCTATATTTGAAGGATAGATAGATGCAGAAGCCCTAGAAAAATGGTTAACTCTGCTAGAAGGTTATTTCTCTATTCACAATTTTTTCAACAAAGAAACGATCACCTCCGCACTCCTTAAAGCTCTCCCTCATGTCAAACATTGGTGGGAAGATTACTGGGAGAAAATTTCCATAGAGGAGTCTGGAATATACGGGGCCGATCCCAGTTGGTATTTTTTTGTGGATGCGGTAAAGGAACAGTATTACCCTGTTGGCAACTATGAGGATCAGTACATTAGATGGACCACATTGCGGTAAGAGAGGGGCCAAGTAGTTCTGGAGTTCACCAATACATTCCATACCTTGCGCACCAAACTGGGTATCAAAGACTTCGAGCAACATTTGGTTCTGATATACCATGGGGCTCTACACAGATACATCCAGACTGAAATGGATTTTCTGGACATCTCATCACTTGGTGTTGCTTATCGATATGTTGTTAAAATTGAGCAGAAATTTAAGCACCAAAACAAATGGGAGTTTGGGTCTGCAAATTCGCAACAACCGAAGTATGACAAAGACAACCCTAACAAACAGTCTCCCGAAAACCAGTCCACGACACAGGAAAAGAAGGGTCACGGGAAGACAAAGAAGGACATCGGAAAATGGTGCGAGTTCCACAAAATATCCTATCACAACATCGATGAATGTCGCTCAAAAAAATCATTGGTGGCCGAGATCAAAGACAAAAAGATGAACCTTGATTCAGAATCTGATTTTGAAAATAATGGTAAAGGACAGATCATTGACACAGACCCCACTGCTATTGTCGTGACCGCGACAATTCAACTAGAAGAACCAACAGATCCTAAAGAGGGGGAGTGATTTTTTCATTCATAGATGTGGGTGAAGGGGACCCTGCTGCATTTTATTTTTGCTAGCGGAAGCCAGAAGAACCTCATCTCAGCAGAGGTCATCGAATAGTTGGGATTGTCGACAACACCACACCCGCAACCATACAACATCAGGTGGCTTCGCCAAGGATGAGATCTCTGTGTCAGCCAACAATTTCGATTTTCATACGACATCCAACCCTTTAAGGATGAGGTATTATGTGATGTTGCCCCACTGGATGTCTGTGATATTCTCTTGGGGAAACCATATATGTGGAAGCGCCATGTTGTTTATGAGTCTCGACCCCACAGTGTCATTGATTCTCTGGGGGGTCATCTCTACAGAATACTAGAGGTAGTTCCAACTACTGTTCCACCTAAAAAGTGCCACAAGGTAGTATCTCATACTACAAAATTTAGCTTCTTCACAATCTGTTCAAAAGGAGAACAGAAGGACACTATAACCACTACAGCCTCGCCCCAAGCACCTTCTATCAAACAAAATCAAGTTGACAAGGTTGCAGAAAAGCACAAAGATTCCTTCTTCACATCATCCTCTCATGTAGTCTGACTTGTTGAACGGCCCCAGCCTCAACAGGTTCGTGAAAAACTTCCATAAACTAAGCAGCGTGATGTCTCCAACAAGGCAAGCAACTCACCAAGATGCAGATTCAACAAATGCTTTTCCCTCTCCCCTGGGAACTCAATGCAATGGAGACCATTGCTTCCTAAGGAGAGAGGATTGATCCAGGTGGATATCGGTGGCCACCCACCTTTTTTGACTGGCTCAAAACAGTTTTCTGGCAATTTTGGCAATTTACTATTTTTAGCAGTTTTTAACCTCTGGGGCCATTTTGAGGGCCCAAATGAAGGTTTTTCGAGATCGATGTTCTCAATGATATTCAAATGCATAATTGAGCCCCCAAAATGAATCTCCTTGACAACGAGCTATCACATGCCTAAAATGGAGATCGTATGTAAAAGTTACAACCCCAAGAAGTTGATGTACTCACTTACCCAATGGGGCCCACATGACTTTTGGCGCTTCATCTCCTAGGGTTAGTTTTTTAGATGTCTAGGGTTTTTGGCATTCTTTTTTATTGTAAAAAGGATTTCAGAGCCTCATTGTAACCATCTTCTTGCGAATGCGAGTAGCCTTCACATCTCTTCTCAGAGATAAGTTGCCACCATTCTAGCGAGTCTTTCATTGTGTATTTTTACAGTCTCTGTACATTTCTTTCATTAATAGAAATCGTGTATTACTATATATCTGCGTTTATGGTTGCATATTTGATACATTTATGTTATCTTATTGAATATCTATGATATATCTGTGAATTTCTTTATTATATCTCTGCTCGCATTTTGTGCTGAAAATAATTCAGATCAATAAATTTGATGGTTCTGATCCTACTGGTTCGGTCACTCAAATGGAACATTATTTTTATTTTCATGGTATTACTGATGAGTTGGCCAAACTTCGCTATGTTTTCCTCTATCTAGATCATGAACGATGGCAATGGTGGCAATGGCATAAAAATTCATGTTAGGTGTATATTTCATGGACCTGGTTTGTTGCAGATCTCTATGAACGCTTTGACACTGATACCCACTATCTCGGTTGTTTGAGCAAGTTGAAAAATCCAGGCACAATGGAAGAATTTATAACGTTTTTTGAACATTTGGCCTTTCGAATTGAGGGTATGTCAAATGCTTTCTTTCATGAATGCTTTATCAATGGCCTAAAGGATGAAATCTAATCCCAGGTTGATCGGGATTTTATGAGCAGAACAAAATGAATAAAGATTATTAACATGTGCTTAACAAAAAATAACAGAGATACAATAAAACTAGTTTTCTATTCAATAAGGAAATAAGTTGAAACTGTAAAATGCAGCGGAAACAAGCTTGTTGGGATGGTGGCGACTTATCTCTGAGAAGATATGTGACAAATGCGCTCATTCGAAAGAAGATGATTACAATGAGGCTCTGAAGGCCTTTTTACAATAAACAGGAATGCCAAAACCCTAGACATCCAAAAACCTAACCCTAGGAGATGAAGCGTGAAAAGTCATGTGGGCCCCATTTGGGTAAGTTAGTACATCAACTTCCTGGGATCGTAACTTTTGCATACGATCTTCGTTTTAGGCGTATGATAGCCCGTTGGAAAGGTATTGTTGAGGAGATTCATTTTGGTGGCCCAGTGATTCCTTTGACTATCATTGAGAAGATCGATTCCGGAAAACCTTCATTTAGGCCCTCAAAATGGCCCCTAAAGTTAAAACTGCTAAAAATAGTAAATTGCCAAAATTGTCAGAAAACTGTTTTGAGCCAGTTGGAAGAGGTGGGTGGCCACTGATATCCACCTAGATCAATCCTCCATCCTTAGGAAGCAATGGTCTCCATTGTGTTGATTTCCCCCATCATATGAGGAAATTTCTATTGAATTTGGCCTCGGGTGAGCCACGTGTCTTGGTGCACGAGCTGCCCTGCTTTGATGACTCGATAAAGTTGGATCCTTTGCTGTCGAGTGCCCTTGACCTATGTGTCCACAATATGATTGTTGGATTTTTATTGTGTGCATTCACGGTTGAGCTCTGTTGGTGTCAGTTGCTCTGCTACGTCTGAGGTGTCCAATAATGGTGGGAAATAAGGGCGAAGGAGATCCACGTTGAATATTGGGTGCACGCCAAGGAAAGGAGGAATGTTGAGCTCAAAAACATTATCCCCTACAACCTTGGTGATGGTGTAAGGCCCATAACAGAGTGGGAAAAGCTTCCGATGGGGTCCTGTAAGTCATTCTTTCTGCAAGTGCAACCAAAATTTGTCGCCCACCTGAAACTTATGTGGCACCCGATGTTGATCATGGCACTACTTGTACTTGTCATTGGACTTATGTAGGATATCCTAAACCTGTTGGAGGATGTGTTGGATCTGCTCAATGAACCAGGTGGCTTTGTCAGCTTCATTTGGAGGAGAAGATGAGTCGGTTGAGGTGACCACAAGGGGAAGTGCAACATCTATGGGACCCAATGGTTGGAATCCCAACCCCACCTGAAAGGGGTTGTGGTCGGTTGAGTTATGCAAGGCTCAGTTGTAGCTATGTTGGACATAGAGAAGGCTCTCATCCCATGTGAGAGGGTTCTTTGAATTATACATGCGAATTATATGCACAATCATTTGATTTACGACCTTGGTTTGGCCATCTGTCTGGGGGTGGAAGGCCATGGATTTGGTGAGCTTGGCGTCCAGCAGTGACCAGAGGCTCGACCAGAATGTGTTGAGAAATTGACTATCCTGATTTGAGACAATGGTTTGTGGGATTCTAAAATGTACCCAGACTCATTCAAAGAAGAGCTTGGCAATGACCTCTGCTATGATGTTCTTCTTGCAGGCAACCAGAATCGCCATCTTAGAAAAGCGATCAACAACCACAAAAACACAGCCATTTCCCCGCTTGGTGGATGGGAGGCCCGACATGTAGTCCATTGAAATGGATTCCCATGGCCTGTCAGGAGTAGGAAGAGAAGCATACATGCCCTGTTTCTTAGTGGTTGGTTTGGCAATAGCGCAGGCAGTGCAGGACTTGATATACTTCCTAACCTCCTGTCAAAGTTTCATCCAGTAGAAATGTTTATGTAGCATCGCCACTATATTTTTTATGCCTAAGTGTCCTGCCACCTGAATGTAGTGGGCTTCCCAGATCAACTTCTCTTGCTCGCTTGATGGAACACAAATATGGCCTAGACGACACAACAACCCATCCTGAAGATGGAAATTATCGACAACTGCATTTGCACCCGACATTTGGTAGGTGGTGGAAAATTCTGGGTCCATTTCATAGAGTTGGGGCCATCTAGAGGTCTCATGGCCGCAGGAGTCTAGCACCATTGTGAGTGCCACGACTGGTGGTATGCTGAGGCAATCAGCGACGCGATTGGTGCCTTTTATTTTATACTTGATGTTGAGGTGGAATTGCTGCAAGTATGTGGACCACTTTTGATGGCGATCATTTTGCAATTTTCCTTGTGTTTGCATGAACTACAATGGCTTATGATTAGTGTGGATGATTGTCTCTTTCCCAAGAATGTAATGTCTCCACTGGAGGTAGGCTTGCACAATGAAGTACATTTCTTTGTCGTAAGAAGGGTACTTACGGACAACATCTGATAATGTCTCACTATGATAGGCCATGGGGTTGTCGTGTTGAGTGAGAACGGTGCCCACCGCATAGTCTGAAGCATCTGTCTCGATCTCAAAGGGTTGTTGCAGGTCTGGTAGTGAAAGTACTGGGGCTGAGCACAAGATTTGCTTCAAATCGTCGAATGCTTGTTTTTGGGACTGACCCCATGCAAATTTCTCCTTACCACCACCCCTGGTTATTTGGCTAAGGGCCCATGCAATATGGGAGAATCCCAACACGAACCTGTGATAGAAATTGGCAAGTCCCAAGAAGCTTTGAAGCTCAGTGAGTGTGGTTGGGGCTGGCCAGTCACGGATGACTTGGATCTTGGTTGGATCCACATGTATGCCATGCTAATCAATTATGTAGTCCAGGTAATGGACCTTGTCCATGCCGAAGGAGCATTTTTCCAAGTTGGTATATAGCTTGTGTTGTCGCAGGGTGTGAAGAACCTGCTGAATATGCTGCAAATGTTTGATCCAAGTCTTGTTGTAAATGAGAATGTCATCCAGATACACCACTACAAAAGTATTGGTTAATGGTCGTAGGATATATTCCATCATCCTCATGAAAGTGGCTGGAGCATTTGTCAAACCAAAGGGCATGACCAACCATTCAAAAAGGACTTCCTTTGACTTGAAGGTGGTTTTCCATACATATGTCTGTTTTATTGGGACCTGGTGGTAGCTAGACTTTGGATCAATCTTACTGAAGTATTTGGCCCCCGTGAGTTGATCAAGGATGTCGTTGATTCAAGGAATTAGGTACCAGTTTCTAACTGTGATTTTATTCAGAGCCTGGTAATCAATGCAGAGTCGCCAGGTTCCATATTTCTTCTATACCAGCACGATTGGGCTCTTGCAAGGTGATGAAATGGGATGGATGTGCCCCTTGTGGAGTAGTTCTTGGATCTGTCGCTTGATCTCCTCATTCTCTAATAGAGAGCGATGATAGACTGGCCCATTGGGAAACAGTGCGCTGGGGGTCAGATAAATGGGGTGTTTGACCTGGCAGTGCAGAGGTACCCCGATAGGTGAGGAGAAGATATATGAGTATTCTTCCATGACCTTATCTACTTGCTTCTGCTGTGTGGAGAGGTCGGCCACAAAGACCTTGGATGTGGATGTGATTTTTCTCTTATTCTAAGAGCGAATCACAAAGAAGACAAACTTCCCCATCTGAGAGATGACCTTCCTGCATTGCTTAGAAGAGATCAAGGAAATATCACTAGGTGGGACTGCCTTGGGTATCCTGTACAATTTCCTGTTCAAATTAATAATAACACTATGAGGCCTAGACTCATATGCAACATGACATTTCCATAAATAAGGTTGGCCCAAAAGAACATCACAAACTTCGAGAGGAGAAAAATCACACAATACCTCATCTTTGAAGGGCTTGATGTCGTACGATAGTCGACACTCTTGGCTGACGCAGAGATTGCTTCCTTGGCGGAGCCATCCAATGGTGTAGGGTTGTGGGTGCAGTGTTGTCGGTAGGGCGAGCCGCTTGATGACCTCTGCTGAGATGAGGTTCTTCTAGCTACCACTATCCATGATGAAGTGCAACGGGGTGCATTTAACCCACATCTGTGAATGGAAGAGGCATTCTCCTTCTTCTGGCTCATTTGGTTCACCAGGCTGGAGCTTGGTGGTAGCAACGGTGGCACTGGGTTCCGCATAATTGATCTATCTTCCCCTTTTTGGTTTTGTCTCGGAGTCTGAACCCACATCTGATTCAAAGGCTTTCACTTCGGCCACCAATGATGGCTTTGAGTGGCAGTCAACAGTGTTATGCCAAGGGCTCTTATGGAAGTCGCACCACTTCCCGGTATCTTTCTTTGTCTTTCTAGTGTCCTTCTTTGCTTGCAGCTTGGACTGGTTTTCCTGATACTATCCATATTTTCTCTGTCCTTTGTTATGTGGGTTGGGGCCGCCCTTTCTTGGCTATTTTTGTGAGGGGCTCCCAGGCCCAAATTGCTGCATCTTTTGTTTGAGCTTCTGCTCAATTTTAAAGTCATATCGCTAGACTGCGCCTAAGGATGAGATGTCCAAAATTTTTGTTTCGGTCTGGATGTATCTATACAGAGTGCCACAATACTTGAGCATCAGATGTCACTCTGAATATTTGATACCTAGCTTGGTGCACAAGGTATGAAAGATATTTGTGAAATCTGGCACTGCTTAGTCTCTTTCTTGCCGCAATGTGTTCCATTTGGTATACAAGTCGTCATAACTTCTGACAGGGTAGTATTGTTCCTTAATAGCATCCTTGAAGGAATCCTAGGTGGTCATGACTGTAAATAGTGAGGGTTCCTCTGTTTCCTTTTTCTCACAAAAAGTTTCCCACCAATCTTTGACGTGGGGAACGACTTTGAGGAGTGCAAAAGTAATATTTTCTCTATTCGAAAAGTTATGGATAGAAAAATACCCTTCTAGTAGATTCAACCAATTGTCTACAACATCTACATCTATCTGACCTTCAAATATAGGAATATCGAAGTTTATTTGTACCTTGAAGGGGGTGGTGCCTCCGCTCGAAGAAGATGCGTCATCGGTTGGTAGCCGTCGAAGGATTTGCGCGAAACTATCCATCATCTCGTTCCTTTGTTGTGTGAGGGATTCCGCAATCAACAGTGTGAAAGGATCTCCTGTCCCGTCATCTTTATTTTCTCCTACCATGAGAGGTCGCTTAGGTGTGCGAGAGCTTTTGTCCTTAAGAGAAACAAGCTCGAGACCTAACTCTTTGTACTCCGACCTTGTTGGGGACATGCATTAAGATGACAAGGAGTAGACCGCTTTGATACCACTGATCCATATTTTATGAGCATAATGAAATGGCTACAGATTATTAACAAGTGTTTAACGCAAAATAATAGAGATACATTAAAACTGGTTTTCTATTCAATAAGGAAATAAGCTGAAACTATAAAATGCAGCGGAAACAAGCTTGCTGGAATGGTGGCGGCTTATCTCTAAGAAGAGATGTGAAGGCTATGCTCATTCGCAAGAATATGATTACAATGAGGCTCTGAAGGCCTTTTTACAATAATTAGGAATGCAAAAATCCCTATACATCCAAAAACCTATCCCTAGGAGATGAAGTGCCAAAAGTCATGTGGGCCCCATTTGGGTAAGTTAGTACATCAACTTCTCGGAGTCGTAACTTTTGCATATGATATCTGTTTTAGGTGTATGATAGCCTGTTGGAAAGGTATCATCGAGGAGATTCATTTTGGGGGCTCAATGATGCCTTTGGCTATCATTGAGAAGCTCAATCCAAAAAAACTTCATTTAGGCCCTCAAAATGGCCCCGGAAGTTAAAATTGCTAAAAATAGTAAATTGCCAAAATTGTCAGAAAACTGTTTTGAGCCAGTTTGAAGAGGTGGGTGGCCACCAATATCCACTTGGATCATAGGTTCTCATGGGATTCCCTCAAACTTGGTTGGAAGGTACTAAACGTGCTACAGAGGCCCAACAAGTTGTTTTTTCCTAGAACAAAAAAGCCTCTTTTGTTCCTCTTTCTCGACCCACTAATCCTAACTCCCCTATCACTCCCCTCAAGGTCTATAAATTAACTAGGGATAAAATGGTTGAATGCCAACTGAAGGGTTTTTGCTATAATTGTGATGAAAAATATTTTTCGGGGCAAAATTGTAAGGAACAAAATTTTTTTATGGCCATTTCCGAAGATGTTCCCGACGAAGATGTGACAATTCCACTTGTTGAAGAGCCCCTCCCTTCTCGAAGCTCCCTAGGAGTCCATTGGCTCACCTGAAGTTGAACCACTCATTTCCTTGCATGCCATCACTAAATTATCTGGTCCATAAACCCTCAAGCTCATTGGCTATAATAAGAATAGGAAGGTCATCATCCTTGCTGACACTGGTAGAACCCACAATTTTATTCATCGTCGCATTTCTCAGGAAACCAATTGCTATATTCGCACTGTCAATAATTTTCAAATCATGATAGCCAATGGTGGGTCCATGAAATGTGGTGGGCATTGTGAAAATGTATGTCTTCAAATTGGACATTACCACCTGAAATCTCATATGTTTTCCATTGAAATGGGCGGTTGTGACATTGTGCTAGGTGATGAATGGTTACACACTTTGAGTCCCATTCTTATGGATTTTAAGAATTAACCATGCAATTCCATCAGGAGGGACAACTGGTTCTCCTGAGATCATTAGTTCCCATTGCATGGAAAAGATCCTCAATAAATGCCACTCTGATATTATTGCTCAACTCCATTCTATTCATGTGGTTGAGACACCCTCTGTGCATCCTGACCTCCAAGATATTCTCTCCAAATACCAAGTAGTTTTTTCCACTCCTCAGGGAATTCTGCCTTCTCCTGGTGTTCATGATCATTCCATACCCCTTGTTTCTGACAGTCTTCCTCCCAATGTTCTCCCTTATCATCATCCCTTTTCCCAAAAGAATGAAATTGAGAAAATAGTGTAGGAATTCCTACAAGTAGGTGTTATCCACCCTAGTACCAACCCTTATTCTTCTCCCGTGGTCATGGTACTTAAGAAAAAAGGTACTTGGCACATGTTTCCTGACTTTTGTGCCCTCAATAAACTCACCATAAAGGACAAGCTTCCCATTCCTGTCATTGATGATCTCTTAGATGAGTTGAGTGGTGCTCAATATTTCACTAAAATTGATCTATGTTTTGGCTACCACCATATATGTATGCAAGATGCTTTCATCCCCTAGACTAACTTTCGAACTCATGAGGGTCACTATGAGTTCTTGGTCATGCCCTTTGGCCTATGTAATTCCCCCTCCACCTTCCAAAGCCTCATGAATCATGTCTTTCATCCTTTTCTCCATCATTTTGTCTTAGTTTTGTTTCATGATATTATCATCTATAATAAAACTTAATAATCCCATCTTACCCATGTGGATCAAGTTCTTCAACTACTCTCTCAGCATCAAATTTTCCTCAAACACTCTAAATGTGCCTTTGACGTCTCAGAAGTCGAGTAATTGGGTCATATTGTTGGCAAGGCTAGTGTCCGGGTGGATCCTAAGAAGATTGAAGTAATGCAGGATTGGCCTCACCCCAAGACTATCAAAATCTTGCATGTTTTTATGGGTTTAACATGCTATTATCACAAGTTTGTTCATAATAATGGAAAGATTGTGACACCTCTCACTTCTCTACTTAAAAATAATTCTTTCACTTAGATTCTCGCAGCTGATCTGGCCTTTCAAGCATTGAAGGTGGCTATGTGCACTACTCCATTCTTTTCCCTTCCCGATTTCACACATAACTCTGACTGGGAATGTGATGCCTCCGGGAGAGGAATTGGAGCATTCCTTATGCAAGAGGGCAGATCTTTTGCCTTTACCAACAAATAATTGTCAGAACGCCATTTGGGCCAATCAATATATGAAAAGGAAATGTTGGATATTCTGCATGCAATGGATCTCTAGCACACTTATCTCTTGGGGAAACACTTCCAAATTAATACAAATCATCAAAGCCTCAAATATTTTCTAGAGCAACAACCTTCCTCTCCAGAGCAACAAAAATGGGTAACTAATCTCTTTGGATATGATTATGAGATCATTTACAAGAAAGGTAAAGAAAATTTTGTTGATGAAGCTCTATCTTGAAAATATGAAGAGGAAGGATCCATGTTATCCCTATCCTTTGTTGTAATAGATTGGCTCCAAGCTGTTCGCCAGGAATGGCTACAAGATCCTAAAATTTTTCATCTAATCCAAAAATTGCTAGACAATTCTCCAGTTTCCCTAGGGTAATATTGGCACAATGATGAGCTTCGCTACAAAGGTTGTTTATATTTAAGTAAAAAGTCACAAATTAAATTCATGGTGCTTTTTGAGCTTCATGCTACTCCCACAACTGGACACTTAGGGTTTACCAAAACCTATGATAGGGTCAAACATTCTTTTTTCTGGGATGGTATGAAAAAGGATGTTTGCACTTTTGTAGTAGAATATGATGTTTGTCAACATAGAAAGGGAGAAACAATAAAATCCCTTGACACACTTCAACCTCTTTCGATTCCACCTGCTATTTGGAGGGACATCTCTATGGATTTCATTGTGGGATTACCTAAATCAGGCAATAAGTCAGTCGTCATGGTGGTAGTTGATTGTCTTTCCAAGTGTTGTAACCTAGGTCTGCACCCTTGCCCTTTTACCTCCTTTACCCTATACATTCATCAATTATGATTTTTGTGGTTTCTTTCTTAGCTTATTCTCCATTATCCAACCACTCATCTTCATGGCCCCTTCTCGTCTTTACTTATTTTTTCACCATCTTTTTTCTCTTTCTTGAAGGATGATTTCATGTTTTGGTTTGAGTTAAAAATACTTGTCATCATATTTTCCACTAATTGAGAATGCAGTAGGTCCACTGAGTCTTTTGTGTGCGCAGGAGACATCCAGGTCCAACAAGACCTTTGTAAGCTCAGTATGCTTCCACAGAAAAAGGCAACAAATCAAAGCAGTCCATTTCAAGCTTAGAATTTAAGCCAAATAGATAGGTCAAATCTTCAATGGTGGATATCCAACAGTCGACGCAGATCAATGACTCTCACGAATTCATAATCTCAAACTCACACGAGGTTTAACAAGATTGACTCTGCAACTTCAGCATTTTGGCATCTGAACTTACCATTGGTTCAAATCTTTCGAAGTGTTCAGATGTCAAAGTGTCGAAGCCTTCGAAGCTTCAAAATGCCAGAGCTCTGAAGCAGCAGATCCCCGAAGTGTCGGAATGGGGCCTCTCTGCCATGTCACTTTGCGAGTTAGTTCATCTGAGAGGTTTTACTTCAAGACAAGCATGGAGCCCCGAAATT
The DNA here is from genome assembly GCA_900067695.1 of Picea abies. Taxonomy (NCBI): domain Eukaryota; kingdom Viridiplantae; phylum Streptophyta; class Pinopsida; order Pinales; family Pinaceae; genus Picea; species Picea abies. The sequence continues at coordinate 3,883 of CBVK0100670546.1, read as the reverse complement.
CCATAATGCCAGAGACATGTGCCAACCATCTAGAGCTGATACATGGCATCCATCTAGCATTGGCATGTGGCATTCATCTAGCGCTGACACGTGGAAGCCATCAGTTGAGACACATGGCACCCATTTTTGACACATTTGGTGCTGACATATGCATTATTTCAAGTGACACATGTCACCCTCCTTTCTATGATACGTCAGTGGTTGAAGTCAGGAAACCACGTCGGATTTGAGAGATCTTCATCTGGGAGGTTTTCAAAGGCAACAATACAAGTCTCTCAAAGTTATGAACTCACAAAATCCTTTAATGATTAAAGTATTAATATCGGGTTAATTAACCTAATATAAGCACATATTAGTGACTTCGCGAGAATAACACTTCGAGATATTTAGATGCAATGCAAATCGCAAACCTCCAAATGCTAAAATTTCGAAGTGTTCCACCCATGTTTATTGCACATTTGAAAAAGATAAAAAAGGGGCGCCAAACCAGGAATGAGAAAACTACACATCCAGACTCTAGAAAAGTGCAACACGACTTGTTTATGTCCTTAAAGAGATAAGTGGGGGGAAAGAGATGGCCACACTTTTAGTTGTCTCCAATGGCCTCCAACAATGCGCGTGCATGCCATAATCGATATAGAACTCATTTTTGTCACTCTGACTCAGTTTCTGTGAAAGGCTAAGTGAGATTCAGTTTATGCATTAGTCTGGTCTACCATCAACAACAATTTTCAGTTATTTAAGTTGAGACATTTCAAGTTAATGCATAATAAGTGGTCATTTGTGTTTGATAAAATCACGTCCCTTTTAATTAAGTTGAGTTTGAAGTATGCATTACTGCACTCCAGTAGTGTCATAGTTAAGTTAATATGTTGTTTACAACTAGGAACATAGAGTGAAGCCTCGGTCCCAGATGGACGAGACCCTTTGGAACTCTGATAAATAGGCAATTTTTGTATGTTTTAGGGGTTTAGTTTTTGGAGAAGAATAGAAGCAGCAGAAGGGTTGGACCTGCGCAGTTGACTGTAAAGTTATCTACCTAGTGAATATATGTTGATGACAGTTGTGTTCTCTTACTCAAATCTTTATGTGTTTAATCTTGTCTTAAATGCAAATTTTGTGATGTGTGCAATTTACATTTCCTTATTCTTTCAGCCATTGTTTTAGTTCATTTTTTTTGTTGATTCTGCAACCTATTATACAACTATTGTTTAGTGGAAGATCTATTGTTCGAAAACCTATTGAATGATTTGCATTTAGATATTTGTCTAAGTATTAAGATATTACTTTAATTATTTATTCTCACATAGCAAGTGATTCATTGCATTTCTTGTTGTTGTTTCATGTGTTTGTGTTTTCATATCCCCAACTGTTCATTAATATCCATACCATTGGAAAAAGAGAGCCTACTCTTATATTGTGTCGTCTGTCCAACCAACTAGCTTCGAAAACCTATCCTTAATCTGACCAACAACACCAACTTATCAAAAAATAATCATTATAAACTTGAGGTGGCCTAGCTCTTTCGTTTAGCAGTCAGGTGCATACTTTAGGACCAACATCTTCTGGCACTGTTGCCGGAGAATGGAGTAACGAAATATATTTCCTTGGGAAAATGAATTTGAATAGATGTGACGTTTTATGGTGAACAAATATCAAACATAGAAAGACTGCCGTATTTCACCCGGTGACTCCACTGAATAGAATTTACGAAAGAAATACTCGTGCCAAGAAAGGACTCAAAAGATCCAAATCTGAACACATTAAAGCCACCAAGGCTTATCCTAACCCTGAGAAGGGCACAATAGTATTTGATCCAGAAAGGAAACTAAGGAAATCCATCGTAGCTCATAGATATACCTTCCCCCTCAAGGGTAAAGCTGCACCCAAAGAGTCTACTTCTCTTCATCATCGCAAGAAGCTTGATTTTTCTAGCCCCGAGAATCACAATTCCAAGGAACCTTAGAATTCTTCAACTCCTGATTCTACTTCATCATCTAGTCCAACATCCACCCCTGTAGCTCCCATAAATCCTCAGATTCCTATTGCACAAGAAATGGCTGCTAATAGGATGAATGCCATAATTGCTTCCAGATATGCACCCCTAGTTTTCCTTGTAGGATTACAAGCACTCCAAACCACAGATTACATGAAATATTTACCAATGTATTATGGGGAAGGTGATGTTACAACTGAGGAACATATGGTAGCCTTGCACAACTTTGCAAACAACTTTAACATTGATTATACATATGTGTGGATGAGGTTGTTTGTACAAAGTCTAGATGGGGAAGTAAGGAAATGGTTATGGGGTCCTCCTCCAACCTCCATTGCATATATTGAGGCGTTATATGAAGATTTCATAAAGAAATGGGGATATAGGAGAGATTGTCTCTACTACATCACTGAGTTTGGGGCTCTAAAGAGAAATAATGGTGAATCTATTTCATACTTCACCAAAAGATTCAATAAGATGTATGGTAGAATCCCAGATGAGATCAAACCAACTGAAGACATTGCCAATATCACTTATGCCAATGAATTTGATGCAAATTTCTCCCTCCTGTTGAGGGAGAGAAGATCCACCACCTTGTTTTCCATGCAGGAAGCAACCATTGAGGTTGAATCCAATATATTGGCATCAGACAGGTTAAAGACTAGATCTGATATAGACAAGAAGACACAGAGAGAATATTCCCATGCCTCCTCTAACCCAACCACATCTGATCCCAAACTTGATGAAATGACCAAAACTTTGAAGGATCTGACATCTGAAATAAATAAGCTAAAATGAGAATCTAAACAACCAAACAGAGATTTTCAAGGGGATGAAAATAGAAATCCAAACCAGTTTAGAATGCCTAATGATGCCCCTTAGATAATGCAGAGAGAAAGGAGGAATGTTGATGATAAAAGGGTAGTGCCTCCTTTACAAGGAAATCAAATTGAGGAGATAGATGCAGACAAGGATGTTGTATATGATATTGTTGTTGTACTTTTCAACGATTTTTTTTTTTATACCAATCACTTAACATATCAAGAATATGAGGTAGCCCAACTGTCAAATCAATTTGATAATCAGATAGGGGAAGAGGGGGTTATTCAAGGCCAACCCTATAAAAAATATGATTTGAGGCCTAGAGTGGGGGCTCCCACAACCACTAGCTCTAATAAAAAAAAATAGGCTGAAGATCCTCCCAAGACAAATCCAAATAAAGGTATGTCATCTAAAGCTCAACAACTTCCCCTATCTAAACTTGCAGTCCCTGAAATAAAGGAAGTTGATAGGCCACCAACCTCTTTCAGCCTAGAGAATGAGTTGAGCAAGATCAATATCCTTGTGCCTTTGATAGAATTGATGAGGAATGAACCTTTCAAAAAATCCATCATGAAAGTTATGCAACCAACTAATTCTATTGTATCTTCTGATTTAATCAATCTGCACGATGAGAACCCGACCATTACTGTGGATATGCACATTGAGGATGGCTTCTAGGATTCTCCACCATTCTATATATCTTTAAATGTCCATGATAATATCCTGCATAACTTTCTTATGGACTCAGGAGCCTTGCATAATGTTATGCCCAAGGTTGTTATGGAAGAACTAGGTCTGGAGATCACCAAACCCTACCAAGACCTGTACTCCTTTGATTCTAAGAAAGTAAAATGTCTGGGATTGATAAAATATATGGTGGTTTCTTTGGCACAATTACCAATGAAGAGTGTAGTGATGGACAATGTTGTGGCTAACATTACCCCAAAGTTTGGTATGCTCTTATCCAAAAATTGGGCTAATAAGGTTGGAGGATCATTACAAATGGACCTCACTTACATCACCATCCCTATGTTTGGAGGGGAACATAGGGTGAGATCGGAAGAG